>JAODAL010027427.1:0-30000 GCA_025379985.1 Phyllomedusa bahiana
GCCCCAAGGGGGTTTTTTGTCGTCCCAAACACTGAAGGTAACACTGGTGAGGTTTTTGATCCTGTGATCAACACACAACCCATGAGATCAGAAAACATTGAGGGGTATCAAACCAGTCAGATAGCAGGATGAATAGTTATATTAATAATTTGTACCCTATGATTTGGAACTGCCTCTAGGGAAAAATGTTTTCATAGGAGATGCACTAATTAAACCAAAAGTATTAGTCTAGGTAAAAGCCATGCACATAAGCTAGAATGGTTATTTTTTCAATAGACCATATAGTAGACTGCCAGTTATGAGAGAAGGCAAAAGTTGATTAAGGATATGGAGCAAAATATTCTAAACAGCTTAGTAATGAGTTCAGTCCAGCTACTCTGTTCTTTTGGGGTCTATTTGCTACAGGTTTGCAGAGACCAGTTGGAGGGCCAAAGTAAAAGTGGGAGAGTGCCCAACAGTACATTGTTTGAGAACTGAACCTGATCACAGAACCCGCTATCCTCTGTCTCAGCAATGACCATTCAGGAGACTTGAATAAAGTCAGACAACTTTTTAACTTGATGATCCCAGACAGGACTACAGATAATCTTTGCTCACTATGTCGGAGGCATCACACTTAAAGTAGGGGAGAGTGTAGTGCCCCCTTAAGGCCATGTTCACACGGCTTATTTTGGGACGGATTTGGTCCCGTATTCCGCGCCATACTGCGCGAAATACGGCGCAAATCCATCCCAGTCATTATGGTAATCCATAGTTCTCATAGAGAACTATGGATTCCGTCTCTTCTCCCCGCTCGCGAAATACGGCGAGCGGGGAGAAAGTGACATGCACATTATTCTGGTGGGACACGCGCCGTGGATAATGGATGTCTATGGGGCCGGCCCCCCCTACCCCCCGCCCCCGCTACACGGCAGCCGGCGTAATGGCAGGCGAAATCCGTCCCCGCAATTACGCCGGCAATAAGCCGTGTGAACATAGCCTAACAAGGGTAGTTTAGACTGTGGACATTCATTCTATTGCTACTATGCAAAGCAATCAATACATTACTATTTTGGTATCATTGTTTATACTGCTATGTACTTCTATACTGTTTTATATTGTTAAACTCAGCTTAAACTGTTTAGTTGCACTCTTCGCATGAGATAGAGGATGTTCACAAGCGGTTTGAATATGTTTTACGGATATGAAAAACGTATACAAAAGCGCTGCTTAACCCCTTAAGGACCCGGCGGTTTTTTTGGTTGACACGTTCATTTTTCCCTCCTCGCCTTCCCAGGGGCCATAACTTTTTTAGTTTTCCACCTCAAAGACAAAATGGGCTTTTATTTTGGGGAACAAGATGTACTTTCTAATGGTGTTATTCACTGTACTATAGAAATTTTACGGGAAACCGCAAAAAAATTCCAAGTGGGACAAATTGTGAAAAAAAAACGTATTTTCCCCATGTTTGTGGGTGTTTTGCTTTTATGGCGTTCATCTTCGGTCAATATAAGGTGTATAATCTGTATTCTACAGGTTGATACGAAATCCAACCATACCAAACATGTAGGGTTTTTCCGTTATGTTTTAGTAACGTAAAAAAATTCCAAACTTTCTATTTTTGAAATTTGCGCTGCCAGTTTGTGTGACCAATAACTTTTTTGCACTATCACCTACGGACGTCAGTGAGGGGGAATTTTTTGCGGGCTGAAGTGTACTTTTTATCGCTAGCAGTTTGGAATGCATACGACTTTTTTGATCACTTTTATTCCATTTTTTAAGTAACATAAATTGAGCAAAAAACGCAATTTTGGCTTTTTAAAATTTTTTTTTTCTTCTAGGGTGTTCCACGTACTGAATAAATTACTTTATATTTTTATAGATCGGACCTTTTTCGAACGTGGCGATACCAAATATGTGTAACTTTTTTATTATTTTATTGTTTTTATTTGTAAAATGGGGAAAGGGGGGTGATTTTTAACTTTCAAAAACCTTTTTTTTGTACTTTAAAACTTTAATATATTATTTTTTTTTACTTTAACAAATTTAGTCCCCCTATGGTGCTTTACCACTAGGTGGCGCGATTTTCAATACAGTCTAATGCATTGCATAGACAATGCATTAGACTGTACCAAGATGGCGGTTTCCCCACTTCCTGTCTGCGGACGGAAGTGGGGCAAACTAGGTCACAAGGCTCCCCGCTGCCATGTCCGGGTGTCGGATCGCTGCAGCTATTCAGCGACGGCGCTGATAACCCTGAAGATCGTTGCGCGGCACCGATTTTCATTCATTTAGACACCACAGCCTTCTTTGCCGCGGCATCTGAATGGTTAAACAGCGCGGGCAGGCGTAGCTGCCCGTTCGCGCTGTAACGGCCAGGTGTTTGCGGCGATTAGCCGCTAATACCCGGCAGCTGTGCGGGGGGGTTCGCGGAGCAATACCCCTGCAAAGCTCATTAGTGACCCTGGGAGGTACTCATACGTCCAGGGTCGTTAAGAGGTTAAAACGCATCCAACACACAAGTGGGTTTTTGGATGTGTTTTGGCTGCAGCAGGAACGCACCTTATAGTTTTAAATAGAGCGTCTACTGCGTCAAAAGAATCAAGGATTGACATGTTAATTCTTTGAACGGATGCCAAAGACACATGAGAGACACATGTAAAACATGCATCGCCGTTCACTCGTCTGAACGCTGATGCATGTTTTACATTGAAAGCAATGTAAATCACACTGCACATAGTTAGATGCGTGTTTGGGTCCTTTTAGGGTCCAAAACATGGATCCAAACATGCATCTAAAAACGTATCCAAAAACGCTGTGTGATTATACCCTTACACTGTGGAAAAGGTTAAGACATAGCCAGCTAATACTGAGAGACTGAGACTTGTTATGGACTGAGAAGTTGGTAACTTTCAAGTTTCTAGAAGATACAAAGTTGAGTTTTAGAGGGAAAAACTCAGACAGTGACCTTTGCACCGTCTGGAAAAGATGTTGAGTCATACTAGTTTCCTAATGTTTTAGGATGTAACTATTTTGCATGGGGCACGGTAAGGCCTTGTTGTCAATTTATTCATATACTTCCTAAAGAAATAGAACAGGAATAACACATTGAAAAATAAATAATGCTCCAGAAAACAGAAATCCTATTTGTGAGACCTATGTACCAACCTACCAGGGGAACCTATGTATCTACTAACCTACTGGCATAGGGGAGTGGGTGGCTGTATACAATAGGCCAGAATGGAAGCGCTGTACAAATGTATGAGAGAATGAAATTGTAAACAATGTTTTTACTTCTCCACTCCACCCCGCCCATTAGAAGATTCTAGATTACAAAAGGCTAGCAATCACGGCCCTCAGGGGTTCTGCAGATAGCGATCAGTAGGTAGCAGAAGATACTCTGCCAGACTGCCTGTATGACCAGAAGAGGATTTTGAAGATACCAAAGCACAGATCCTGGAAGCCAACCAGATGACTGAACCACAGACCCTGGGACACCAGTGCTTCAGCCAACAAACCAGCTTTCTGATAGAGAAATGAGAAGCTAGGCAATGCCTTTCCTCAGCATGGAACCTTTGACTACCAGGGAGGAGACGGGAGAAGCCACTCAGTGTCTTTCCTGTATTGTGTCGCACTTGAAATCCTGCATTAAAGAAGCGGATTTACTGCAGAACAGGGACTCTCTGGACTTATTTTGCAATGTCATGCAGCATGCCTAACCAACCCTTGCAGAGAGCAGTGACACCTCGATAATGTCCATGGAACCCAACAGAGTTTGAACCACCCCAAACCTGGGCGCTGCAATAGAGGGAGAGAAGCTGAGCCATGTTATATGTAAGTTTATATGATTTAGAGCAAGATTTTTGATTGAAAACAGAGAAAACACGATTCTTTAAGAGACAATGAGAGTGTAATGATCTCAGGTAGTGGATCCTCCAGGTCACCGCAAGAGAGGACTATGAACCATGCCATGGAGCAGAGTCTGAGGAACCCCTCGGACTTCACCAGTGCTGACGCAAGGCCGGTTGGGCTTTGCTGTGGGAGACTCCCAGGTCACTACCCCTGACGTGGCCACCCACTATGACTGCCAATGTGCAGCCTGGTACCGAAGGAGCACACTGAGGCATAGGCGGTAAAACAAGCAATAAGGTCAGGGCAGGCAGCAAGCAAGAGAAGTCAGGGTTCAGAGCACAGGTCAGATACCAGAAGTACAGAAATGTAGCAACATCATAAGGAAGCACACCAACGAACTGCCAGCGGGTGTAGGAGGAAGTGAGGCAATAAAGGATCCAGCACCCTCTGATTTTACCGATCAACGGTGCACTGGTTCTTTAACCCCTTAAAGCCCAAGGTCTGAAAAGTAGTTAATGACCAGAACATTTTTTTAGTTTTTGCCTCCTCGCGTTTCAACATCTGTAACTTTTTTCTTTTTTTCAATGACGCAGTTGTATGAGGCCTCGTTTTATTCGAGACAAGTTGTACTTTATGGGGGAATAGTTTAAGTTCACTTATAAATAATTGCAGATTTTTTGGGGGGGGGGAATTTTTAACTTTTTTTTACACCATTCACATTTCACACTTAATAACTTGTTAGATTAATTCTACAGGTTATTACTGTCATGTGGATACCTAGTATGTTTAGGGTTTTTTTTTGTGTGTGTGTAATATATGCACAATTATTTTTTCTTAAATATTTATTTTTATTTTATTATTTATTTTTGTATTCAATTTTTTTTTACACTTTGTTTACTTTTTTTTATCCCATGAATGGAGAACTGTGTTAGATTTTTTTTTTAACACTTAGTAATGTATTAGCATATTCATATCTGCTAATAATAATAATAATAATAATAATCTTTATATAGCGCCAACTTATTCCGCAGCACTTTACAAATTCAAGGGTAAACGTACAGACAATAACTCATAAAAAGTACTTACAAATGAGACACAAGGTGTGAGGGCCCTGCTCGTGAGAGCTATACAATCTATTAGGGTGTATGGGTGAAACATACGGTAAGAAGTGCCAAGTTTACAATGTGCCGGCCTTGTTTAATAAATAGGGGGTGGTTTAAATGAAAAATGGATGAACCTGCCACCCTGACAGTACATCGATATACAGATACGTGCCTGTGAGGGCCCTCGTGTAGGGAGTGACAGCTGTGTGTGATAGCAGTTAGGGATCTTGGAGGGCCAGACCGAGAAGAAGTATTTTCAGGGCCCTCTTAAAACTATGAGGGTTGTGAATGTGCCTGATCGCCCGCGGTAGCATATTCCAAATCTTGGAGACGGGCATGGGAGGTTCGGATGATTGATGAGTGTAACCTGATATCAGCAGCAGAGCGGAGAGAGCGGGTCGGGTGGTAGACAGAGACGAGGGAGGAGATGTAGGAGGGTGCAGCGCTGTGGAGAGCTTTATGAATGAAAATGCTGAGTTTATACTGTATCCTGAACTGAATACTTAATAAACTGGTCGCCCGACCGGGCAGTTTCAACAGACACTTGTCTCGGTCAGGGCTTCAACACAGACAGCCGGGGGGCCACCTAGGCTCCAGGCGACTGTGCGGGGCCCCCCCCCCCTTTTTTACCCCCCCCTGTGGGGTTGACCTTTTTTTGCAAATCACCCGACAGACAGGAAACCCTTTTGATTGCGCGGGGCCCGGTAACACACCACCGAATCAAAGGGTTAAAGCGCCAAATGCGGGGGTTTCCTCCGCTCCCTGATGCTAAAACAGGAGATGCTCGGGGATTGGGGCGTGTAGTACAGCCCACCCCCGCGCGCGCGGCGCCGAAATTCCCCGATGTTTTCAGCGACACCAAAAGACGCGTGTAGACAACACCCGGCAACAGCTACATCAAAAGACGATGAGCGGTCGTTAAAGGGGTTAAAGGCAGCGTGCACCCACAAGAGGGGTATGGCGCGCCGGTAAAGACAGCAAGCGGGAGGGGAGAGGAACAGGGATTGCCAGGAGGCAGCACGTGCGCCCGTCCTAACGGGACCGGCACACATCATAAAAAGGGAGTCCTTCTTACCGCCACATACAGGGATTTACGCTTCCCGTATCATGTGTAAATAACAGACAATCATCAAAGGGGCCGGGGTTTACCCAGTTTTTTTAACCCCCTTAAGCCCCGGGCCTAAAAGTAGTTAATGACCAGAACATTTTTTTCTTTTTTACCTCCTTGCGTTTCAACATTTGTAAATTTTTTTATTTTTCAATGACGCTTTTGAAGGCCCTCGTTTTATTCGGACAAGTTGTACTTATGAGGGAATATTTCAGTCACTTATAAAATTGCAGTATTTTTTTATTTTCTAAAAAAAATTAGTTTTTTTTTTTTTTTTTACCCCATTCACATTTCACACTTAATAACTTTTAGATTAATTCACAGGTTATTGCGGTCGTGGGTTACCTAAAATGTTAGGTTTTTTTTGTGTTTTTAATTTAGCACAATTATTTTTACTAAAAAAAATATTTATTTATTATTTATTTTTTTTATCTTTTTTCTTACACTTTTTCTTTTTTTAATTTTTACTCCCTTTGAAGGGAAAAACTGTTTTACATTTTTTTTTTATTTTTTTTTAAAAACTTAGTAATGTATTAGCATATTTATATGAGCTAATACATTATAATCTGTGTCACTTTGACACATGCAGTGATCAGGACAGCACACTGGTCACTGGCTTCATACACAGACAGATCTGGGGCCACTCTAAGGCTAGGTTCACACGGCTTAAAATGGGCCTTATTTCGGCCCCGTAATTACGCACCGAAGTGCGCCAATTACGGGCCGAAAACGGCCCATTCATTACGGTAATTCATAGTTCTCATAGAGAAGTATGGATTACGTATACGCGCCGCTAGCAGTAATTGTCTATGGGCCGGCGAAGTGCCGGCCCCCCGCTCACTTCCCCGCTCCCGCCCCCACAGCGTAATTGCGGGGCGAAATTACGCCCCGCAGTTAAGCCGTTTGAACCTAGCCTAAGTCCCCAGGCTAAACCGTGAAGCCCGTCCCGGGTCTGCTGTGTCACCGGGGCGTTCCAATCACCCTGACAGAGCAGGGAACCCTTTTGTCGCCGCAGTGGTGACGCACCGCCGCAATTAAAGGGTTAAAGCACTGGGTTGCGGAGGAAACCTCCGCAACCCAGTGCTGTAGGAGATGCTGTGGGATCAGGGTTGTGTAGTACAGCACCGATCCCAGCGCAGCTGCGGCGCCGGGCGCTGCAAACTCCGATGTCTGCAGCGACGCCAAAAGACGTTGCTCCCAGACGAACGACCTGCACCAAACCGACGTCAAAAACGTTGTGCGGTCTTTAAAAGGGGTTAAGTTTCACTTTCACAGATATTCTCAGCTATCAGCATCAAATAACCCTATAGATCACAGAGCTTTTCTTCCTCTATCACATCCTGCTCTCATATAGGGCAGCATAAACCACCTGACAGTTTCCTTTAAATTGTCTCTTTAATTACAACGTAACAACTTCTACATACGTTATTTGAATTTAAAACAAAATACAACAGTACAACTACTAAAAATAACCTGTCTATTGACCAGATTAACTATATTCTATTTCCACACGCCATGTGCTCTGAATACGGCTGTACCAGGGTAATTACACATTGTTTGATGAGTTCTGTTTAGCAACTAGAAACACCCAGGGTTTTTACAATCATTTTCAGGATTTTGTTGACCTGTGATTGACTTATGCTTTATGACTAAATAGCAGCTGCATAAATAGATTGTTCAGCTCCAACATCCCATAAAAATGCAAAGCTCAGAATATTGACCAGTAGCAGATATGACTGGCTTCATAACACTGGAGAACTTGGGGCAGTATAGAAAAATTACATGCAACAATTATTTATAATAGGCCATTTAGCATGTCTTTCTAAGCACTTGTCAGTCCATGTGAACACAAAAAGAACTGTTGTGCAGAGCCAATCAATGCCTTGTTATCAGGGCCGGACTGGGAATAAATATCAGCCCTGGCACAGAGCCCCCTGCAGCCCACATACAATATCCGCTTAAAAAATGTCCCTTGTTCTCGCACATCGCCACTGTCTAAAATAAACTACACTATAAAGCGGCTTTCACACGGAGCGTTTTTGGTGCATTTTTGAGGGGTTTTCGGTGCGGTTTTGTGCAGAAAGGCAGAGCAGTTAATGCTGAACATTTCTCCACAAAAAACGCATCAAAAAATGCACCAAAACCGCTCTGTGTGAGAGCCCCCTACACACAAGCAAGAGAGAAACAGTGGTGCAGAGAAACCCCTCATCACAGATTTCCAGGTGTGCACTTGCTTTACAATCAGGGACAAGCCCACACGACACTACATAAGCACCACATAAACCTACAACCCCACCAATCACATCACCAGTAGTCAGGTCACCATCACTTGAATACAGCACTGATTCAACCAAGAAGTAAGCAAACCCCTGACAGCAGGGACTCACAGCAAACGTCATCTCTGATGGGAGTTGTTCTCTTCTCCTTTTCATCTCCTTCTGGCACAAACCTCCATGACGCCTTCCTTGTTGTTCCCTTCCATTTCTCTCTCTGTTCGGTACAGCATGCAGTGTATTCTTCTAGTGGTCACTACTCGTCCCTATAGAATTTACCACAAATACATCTTAGACTCCTCTCTCTTCCAGCACTTTCCAAATCAATTCCCAAAAAAGCGTCTGTTAGACCCTAAAAAATTAGAAATTAAAAAATGTCAGATAAGTGGCATGTAAATAGGTAGACCCCCATTGGGCAGGCAGGGCCAGTATGTAGGCAGGCAGGGCCATATGCAGGCAGGCAGGGCCATATGCAGCAGGCAGGGACATTTATACAGGTGGGCAGGACAGTATACAGGCAGGGCCATATACAGGCAGACAGGGCCATATAGGCAGACAGAGCCACTTATAGGCAGACAGGGACAGTATATAGGCAGGCAGGACAGTGGTATAGGCAGCCAGGGCAGGGTATAGGTAGGCAGGGCTATTATAGGCAGCCAAGGCAGGGTATAGGTAGGCCGTGCTATTATAGGCAGCCAGGCAGGGCAATCATATAGCCAGGGCAGGGTATCGGAAGCCCGGGCAGGGCATCATATAGCCAGGGCAGGGTATAGGTATCCAGGGCAGGGCATCAAATAGCCAGGCCAGGGCATGGGTAGCCAGGGCAGGGCCCATCATATAGCCAGGGCAGGGCATCATATAGCCAGGGCAGGGCATAGGTAGCCAGGGCAGGGCATCATATAGCCAGGCAGGGCACAGGTAGCCAGGGCAGGGCATCATATAGCCAAGGCAGGGTATAGGAAGCGTGGCAGGGCATCAGTAGCCAGGGCAGGGAATCAGTAGCCAGGGCAGGGAATCAGTAGCCAGGGCTGGGAATCAGTAGCCAGGGCAGGGTAAAAGTAGCCAGGGCAGGGTATCCGGTAGCCAGGGCAGGGCATCATATATCCACACAGTGTATAGGTAGCCAGGCAGGGTATCGGTAGCCAGGCAGGGTATCAGTAGCCAGGGCAGGGTATCAGTAGCCAGGGCAGGGCATCATATAGCCAGGGCAGGGTATAGGTAGCAAGGCAGGGTATAGGTAGCCAGGGCAGGGCATCATATAGCCAGGCAGGGTATAGGTAGCCGGGCAGGGTATCAGTACCCCAGGGCAGGCATTATTTAGCCAGGGCAGGGCTATTATAGGCAGCCAGGCAGGGGGCATAATATAGCCAGGGCAGGCTATTATAGGCAGCCAGGGCAGGGGCAGTATATAGCCAGGCAGGGTCTAATTATAGGCAGCCAGGGCAGGGGCAGTATATAGCCAGGCAGTGCTATTATAGGCAGCCAGGGCAGGGCAGTATATAGCCAGGGTAGGGCTATGATAGGCAGCCAGCACAGGGGCAGTATATAGCCAGGGAAAGGGGCATTATATGCCAGGGCAGGCTATTATAGGCAGCCAGGCAGGGCAGTATATAGCCAGGGCAGGGCAGTATATAGCGAGGGCAGGGGCAGTATATAGCCAGGGCAGGGCAGGGGCAGTATATAGCCAGGGCAGGGGCAGTATAGGCAGCCAGGGGCAGGGCAGTAAAATAGCCAGGCGGGGGCAGTAAAAGCACATAGGGCAGGGGCAGTATATAGCCAGGGCAGGGGCAGTATCGGCAGCTAGGGCAGGGGCAGTATATGGGCAGGCAGGGGCAGTATAGGCAGCCAGGGCAGGGGCAGTATAGGCAGCCAGGGCAGGGGCAGTATATAGCCAGGGCAGGGCAGGGGCAGTATATAGCCAGGGCAGGGCATCATATAGCCAGGGCAGAGCAGGGGCAGTATATGGGCAGGGGCAGTATATGGCAGTATAGGCAGCCAGGGCAGGGCATCATATAGCCAGGGCAGGGCAGTATAGGCAGCTAGGGCAGGGGCAGTATATAGCCAGGGCAGGGTCAGTATATAGCCGGGGCAGGGGCAGTATAGGCAGCTAGGGCAGGGGCAGTATATAGCCAGGGCAGGGCAGTATAGGCAGCCAGGGCAGGGCTATTATAGGCAACCAGGGCAGGGCAGTATATAGCCAGGGCAGGCTATTATAAGGCAGCCCAGGGCAGGGGCAGTAATAGCCAGGTAGGGCTATTATGGGCAGCCAGGGCAGGGGCAGAAATATAGCCAGGGCAGGGGCAGTATATAGCCAGGGCAGGGCAGGGCAGTAATATAGCCAGGCAGGCAGTATAGGCACCAGGCAGGGTCATTATATAGCCAGGGCAGGGGCATATGGGCCAGCTGGGGCAGGGGTCAGTATATAGCCAGGGCAGGGCATATAAGCAGCTAGGGCAGGGGCAGTATATACCAGGGCAAGGGCAGTATAGCAGCCAGGGCGGGGGCAGTATAGGCAGCCAGGGCAGGCAGTATATAGCCAGGGCAGGGCAGGGGCAGTATAAAGCCAGGGCAGGGGCAGTATATAGCCAGGGCAGAGCAGGGGCAGTTATATGGGCCGGGCAGTATATATCCAGGGAAAGGGGCAGTATGGGCAGCCAGGGCAGGGTCAGTATATAGCCAGGGCAGGGCAGTATAGGCAGTAGGCAGGGGCAGGTAAAATAGCCAGGGCAGGTCAGTATATAGCCAGGGCAGGGGCAGTATAGGCAGCTAGGCAGGGGCAGTAATAGCCGGGGCAGGGGCAGTAAAAGGCAGCTAGGGCAGGGGCAGTATAGGCAGCCAGGGCAGGGTCAGTATAAAGGCAGGGCAGGGCAGTATAGGCACTAGGGCAGGGGCAGTATATAGCCAGGGCAGGGGTCAGTATATGCCAGGGCGGGGGCAGTATAGGCACAGGCAGGGGCAGTATATAGCCAGGCAGGGGCAGAAATAGGCAGTCTAGGGAAAGGGGCAGTATAGGCAAGCAGGGCAGGGCAGTATAGGCAGCCAGGGCAGGGCGTATAGGCAGCCAGGCAGGGCAGAAATATAGCCAGGGCAGGGGGCAGTATATAACCAGGCAGGGCAGTATAGGCCAGCCAGGGCAGGGGCAGTATTTTAGCCAGGGCGGGGCAGGGGCAGAAATATAGCCAGGCAGGGCATTTATAGGCAGCCAGGGCAGGGCAGTATAATACCAGGGCAGGGCAGAAATATAGCCAGGGCAGGGCATTTATAGGCAGCCAGGACAGAAAGTATTTAAAAAAAAAAAAAAACGTAATACTCACCCGGACACCCCGCTGTCCCGTCCTCTTCACTCTGGAGCCGGTGGCCGCTCACTGCAGAGTGCGGGGCCGCAGAGCAGGCGCGCGATGACGTCATTACATCGCGCGCCTGCCCCGCGGCCTCCTGGGATCTGAACAGACGGAATCAGTAGATCCCGGCTTTTTCAGCCTCGGCCGCTGCTTGCACCGCGCGGTGCAGGCGGCGGCCGTGATGGCTCATGGCTGGGTCGGTGACCCGCCATGCAGCCGGTGGCGAGGGGGGGCCTGTCGGCCCCCTGCCACAGGGGTCCGGTCGCTGATGCGACCATTGCGGCCCCTGTAGCGCGCCACAGACCGGCACTCGGGCCCGCCGGGGGAACACCGTCCCCTCGGCGGGCGATCCGGCCGGCCCTGCGGCCCAGACCCTAGCGGCCCGCCGGCAAATGCCCCCGGGTTTTGGGCCCCATGGTCAGTCCCCGGGCCTGCTTGTTATGTGACTTATGTAGTGCAAGAGTACTTCTATTCCTCAGCATTTAAGAGCTCCGCTAGCTTTCAGTAAATATTAATAGGTTTGTTTGCATACAAATGCTTAAAGGGGTTTTGCCACACTGTAATGTTGACGTGGGATCCTTCAAAATGGGGATTTAATCACTTTTCTAAATATATGTGATTACAAAAAGTGAAGCCTCTGAGAGCTACAGCATTTCTCAGTCCCCATTAGTACCAGAAAGCTTCCACTAGACACGACCAGAGCAGCTGATCTGGCTGCACTTGCGTGAAACACTTCTTATCTGATGACAGGGAAAATGAATGAGCTTCAAGGGGCTGGGGAGAAAGTGCAGTGTATGAGCCTGTGTCTTGCTGTATAGAGAATCCCCTGTTGTAATGTTATTATTTGAGTTACGTTTTGAGACACTCCCTTCTTCCTTGCTCTCTGCTCACCCCCTCCCTCTCTCCCCTTCGAGCCTTCAGACTCAGCAATAAATTTTGTTTATATTCTACTCTGAGCTGATAAGGAGGTAAGTAACTCACATCCTGGCAAAACCCCTTTAAAGGTGAGGGATGGGTATATCTTTTTTTTTTTTTTATTTTGAATGGACACTAGTATGATAAATGAAAAAAAAATTAGGTTGACACCCCCATCTGAAAATGACCTATTGTTACATTTATACTTTTAGGTTTTATTACTTTTTTCAGAATTAGTGTTTTTTTATTTCCCATATTATTGTGAACATTTTTTACACAAGTTCTAAAATCCTGTAGTTATCACTTTGGCCACTAGGTTTAATAATAGTCTGAAACTTCCTGTTCTGTAGAGAAAACCTCGCTCCTCCCTCTCTGCACACTGGCTTCAATCCAGGTCACAGAGCTTGCATAGAAAACAGAATTATATAAGTCAATGGGTCTGCTCCTGATCACAGACTCCTATGCCCATGTAGCTGCTATAAACCATCTCTCCAAATGCTGTTAAAAGCAGCTCAGACAAGAAGGCCGCCCCCATATTCAGACAACAGTCTGACTGACTACAGTCAGAAAATAAAAATGGCTAAGAAGAATATGCATCAGTATATTGCTGTAAGTAATAAAAAAAATTAAAAATTGGCCAGAAAGCTCGCATTAGACACGACCAGAGGAGCTGACAGGCCGCACTTGCCCGAAACACTTCTTATCTGATGACAGGGAAAATGAATGAGCTTCAAGGGGCTGGGGAGAAAGTGCAGTGTACGAGCCTGTGTCTTGCTGAAAAAGAATCCCCTGTTGTAATGTTATTATTTGAGTTACGTTTTGAGACGCTCCCTTCTTCCTTGCTCTCTGCTCACCCCCTCCCTCTCTCCCCTGCAGCCTTCATGACTCAGCATACTTTGTTTATATTCTACTCTGAGCTGATAAGGAGGTAAGTAACTCACATCCTGGCAAAACCCCTTTAAAGGTGAGGGATGGGTATATCTTTTTTTTTTTTTTATTTTAAATGGACACTAGTATGATAAATGAAAAAAAATTAGCATCTGTTTTTGTGGGGTGAGTAATTTCACAATGGTGATATCTAGGAGTACAAATATTTTATTGGTTATCTTTTCTTAACCTTTTCTAGAGGTATTAAAAAAACACCTCAGCAATTCTACCACTGTTTCCTTTGTTTTAAATGTTCCACCATTCACCATAAATAATGTAATATTTATATGCCGTAGCTCAGTAGAATTATGAAAACAGAAAATGTATATAATTTTGTATTAATACTGTCTAAATAAAATCAGTAAATTATTTGTTTTTGAAACACCATATTCTGAGAGTCATAGCCTTTTGACTCTTCCAGTACTACAGCTGTGAGGGCTCGTTTTATGTAAAAATCTGTTTTATTGCTAAAATTTTGAGGCACGTACAATTTATTTCATTTCTTGGGGAGATCGGATAATAAAAAGAAATAACTTTTATATATTTGTTTTTTTTTTTTTTTTATATGACATTCACCAACATCATGTTGGGTAAATAGGTTTAAAAATAATAGCAAAGGTATATCTTTTTTAGGTTTTTCTTCTTTCACACAAAAAAGTTACGCTATTAAAAAAAAATCATACACATTTTTATACCACTATTTCTGTGAAACATATTTCTATTATTTTTTTTTATCATCGACTGAGCTCTGGGAAGACTTTTCTCTTGTAGAAAGAGCCATAGTTTTTATTTATTACTATTTAGGAGAATGTAAACTTTTTTTTTTTTTTTTTTTTTTTTAATTTTTGGGGTAATTGTAAATTTATATTCTTTTTCCTAAAGCCAAGATGAACAAAATTAAATGCAATTATTTTTTTTACAATAATTACAGTACAGGATAAAACAGCTTTCAGTTTACAGTACAAGTTGTTACAGACATGGCAATAGCAAATATGCTATATCTCAGTTATAATGTAATAGTAAACTTGTAATGTTGTTGTATGTTACCTAATGATGTATCTGTACAGCCAGTTGCATCGAGTGGTTAAAAACTAGACATATAGTTGCATTAATTTGTAGGAAGGGATTAAAGGGGTTGTCTCACTACAAGGATTGCTTTTTATGTTAAAGATCTTGCAAAAACAAGTCACTTTGCAATATATGTCCATTAACAATGTCCTACCTATTCCTAGATATCCCCTCTTGTATGGGCTGCATCAGCTCCTCAGTTCAATATAGCTACAGACCTGTTCCACCTCACCTGATAGGCTGCTGGTCGCTATAGCTAGCGAAACAACCCCTTTAAAGAGCACCTATTAACAATGCTGACACCAAACGGACTTAAAACTCCCCATTGTGGAATTCTTCTGTTATACCTCCTCGAAATGTATACGTAAATTGAAAATTGATGTGTCCCTACAGAGTTTGACACTATCCAAACTGTCATGCTAGTTTTATAATGTTTTGGGATGTAACTAGTTTGCAAGGAGCACAGTAAGGCCTTGTTGTCAATATATTCATATAATAACATTGAAAAATTAAAAGACACTTCAGACACAAAAACCCTACTAACCAATAACCTACTGTGGGAACTTTAGATACTTATCTACACTCACCGGCCACTTTATTAGGTACACCATGCTAGTAACGGGTTGGACCCCCTTTTGCCTTCAGAACTGCCTCAATTCTTCGTGGCATTCGTGGCAGAGATTCCACAAGGTGTTGCAACGATGCTCAATTGGTACCAAGGGGCCCAAAGAGTGCCAAGAAAATATTCCCCACACCATGACACCACCACCAGCCTGAACCGTTGATACAAGGCAGGATGGATCCATGCTTTCATGTTGTTGACGCCAAATTCTGACCCTACCATCCGAATGTCGCAGCAGAAATCGAGACTCATCAGACCAGGCAACGTTTTTCCAATCTTCTACTGTCCAATTTCCGATGAGCTTGGGCAAATTGGAGCCTCAGTTTCCTGTCTTAGCTGAAAGGAGTGGCACCCGGTGTGGTCTTCTGCTGCTGTAGCCCATCTGCCTCAAAGTTCGCCGTACTGTGCGTTCAGAGATGCTCTTCTGCTACCTTGGTTGTAACGGGTGGCTATTTGAGTCACTGTTGCCTTTCTATCAGCTCGAACCAGTCTGCCCATTCTCCTTTGACCTCTGGCATCGACAAGGCATTTCCGCCCACAGGACTGCCGCTCACTGGATGTTTTTCTTTTTCGGACCATTCTCTGTAAACCCTAGAGATGGTTGTGCGTGAAAATCCCAGGAGATCAGCAGTTTCTGAAATACTCAGATCAGCCCTTCTGGCACCAACAACCATGCCATGTTCAAAGGCACTCAAATCACCTTTCTTCCCCATACTGATGCTCGGTTTGAACTGCAGGAGATTGTCTTGACCATGTCTACATGCCTAAATGCACTGAGTTGCCGCCATGTGATTGGCTGATTAGAAATTAAGTGTTAACGAGCAGTTGGACAGGTGTACCTAATAAAGTGTCCGGTGAGTGTACTTATTATGGGGCCTTTATACCCATCTACATAACGTTGAGGTCCCTGATGAACCCCAGTAACTGTATGGGGAGAAACGCGTAGGACAGAAGGATTGGGACTATATATAGTGACTATCTTTATATCTTGGCAGTAAAGCACTTAGGTATACCTTAGGTTCCAGGTGGAGTCGTCCTTATCGTGGCGGTTGCTCTACTTTTTGATAAGTAGACTGTTTATAGGAATAATTATTGTTAGTGATTTAGAGTTTAAATAGATATATTTAATTTTTAAAGTGAATGACTCATCAGAGAAGATGTCACCTGAGAGTCACTGGATGTAAATGCGGTGTAATCACTTATGCCTGCAGAATGCCTGTGTACATCTGGAAATCACTTCTGGTAGACATGATTTAGCAGTATTATTTGGTCCATATTAGTCCAGTACTATTGGATCTTGGTATTGTGGGATTTTCTTTAGTAACAGTACGTGTGGTATATTTGCTCCATGTGTATAGTTTGGGGACTGTATGACTTATTTATAAGATATTATACTATGTGATGGACAGAATATATGGAATACGTGTAAAGTTAGTGACAGAAACATCCTTTTTTTCTCCATAAAAATACACGCTGCAGATTACTATGTCACGTGAAAAATGCTGTGTAAAGCCATCACTACTGAGCAAAATGCAACACCGAAGGCCCATGCTCCGGATGTTTAAGGACCATAGGAATGCCCCTGTACAATACATTATCCATCAGGGCAGTTTTTCATGGTACCCCGAGACTGATACCTCTAACATAGTCCATAAATTCTTGTGAACAGCTCATTAAAGAGGATTTATTGAAAACAAAAACACTATGCTCAGGTGCGTAATTAGAATTCATAGAGCCTGATTGCAACATGAGATGGGCCTTCCCCACCTAATGACAGTAAACTAAACTAGACATAAAAGTATAAGGATCTGTCTACACAGCAATAGATTGAAATCAATTTTATTGACGCGGAATCGGATTTTCAAGTCCGTCAAAAAGCGACTGTAAATCCCCAATTGAAAATCTGAGTTGTAGTCCACATGACTCGGATTTTCTTGAGGTTGGATTTCAAAACCGCACTTTTGTAGAACATGTTCTTTCTTCCACTGTGTTTTAGGTAAAAAAAAAAAAAACCTGCACCCTAAACATTTCTATGTCAGATCAGATCATGTCCAAAACCCCAAAGAGATGATTTTATGACTGTAAAACTGGTGGGAAAAAAAAAAATCTGCATTGAAAACCACATCAAAATGCTCGTTGGATGATGGAGTTTTAGGATAATACTGCCTTATATAAGGGAACCCAGATAGTAGCGTTGGAGAGAAGAAATTCACCAACAACTTTTTTCATACACAAAGAAAATATTTTCCGGACCCTATAAGGCCTCGTTCACACGGCTTATTTCAGAACGTATTTACAACGGATTTCCGATGTAAATACGTTCTGAAATCAGTTGAAAATCAGTTGCAAATATGTGCCATAATGTGGCACGTATTTTTTAACTGATTTCCCGACAGATTCACCATCTCCAATCATTGTAGGTGGTGAATCCGTCCGGAAATAATTGACATGTGAATTGTTTTTCCGTCCGGATTGCCGTCGTCAATCCGCGGTGACGGAACTATGCGTCGTGTGAACGACGAGCCGTATTTTCTATTGAAATCAATAGAAAATTTGGCTGTGACTTATTTCGAAAGGATTTGCCGACGGATTTACGATCGTCAATCCGTCGGCAAAATCCGCGGCGAAATAACCGTGTGAACGAGGCCTAACAGTCACTATGGCTGCTAAGGTTATAATTACGCCCATGAGCATCTTTGACTGCAGCACAAAGTCCAATATAAGAGAAGCTTATAAGCAAAACAAGTCAGATTAAGACACTTCAGTGTCATACACAGTTGGCCTCATATGTGAAATCTGTCTTACAATAAGACTATATGTTGCCTACAGCAACCAATCAGAAACAAGCTTTCATTTTTTTACCGCCGCAGCCAGTTTTGGCCTCTCTGACAGAGCCCCATTTTTGAAACCCGACATGTGTCACTTTATTTAGGAATAACTTTTTGACACTTACCTATCCATGTGATTCAAAGAATGTTTTCTCATGATACATTGTGCTTCGCATTAGTAAGAAATTTTGGTGCATACAATCCTTGTTTATTTGTGAAAAATATCGAAATATCATGAAAGTTTTGAAAAATGTGTAATTTTCAATCCTCAAAAATTTCTGTGTGTAAATGGTGTTTATAACCAGCATCTACCATATATCTACTGTAGGTTGGCATCATTTTTAAAATGTCTATTTTTTACAGCATGAGGAGGCTTAGAAATTTCAAGAAACTTTACAACATAGATTTTTTCTTTAGGAACCAAAACCACGTCTGAACGGGACTGAGGTGCCTGTATATTAGATAACCCCATAAATGACTGCGTCTAAGAAACTTCACCCCTTAAAGTGTTCCAAACAGAATTTAGGAAGTTTATTAACCCTCTTGGTGTCTCACAAAAATTAAAGCGAAGTAAAGGAGAAATTCAAAAAATTTTAGGGTTTTTTTGTGGATTTTCCATTTTTATCCGTTATTCACTGGAACACAGTAGATGTGACCAGGGAAATGCAGCTCAATATCAATTCCCCCCAATTCTGCCATTTTTAGAGATATCCTATATGTGGCTCTAGTGCGCTATTAAGCTCAAGCACAATCCTCAGAATAGGAGGAGCACCTACTGGACTCGAGTCTCATTTTCATTACAATTTTCTTTCAGCGCAGCTACAGGTTCACAGACGCCCTAAGGTGTCAAAACTTAATAAGCACCCCTAAAAAGACCCCATATTGGAAATTACACCCATTAGTGAGTTGATGATTTTATTGGTATAATTTTTGGGGGACAAGGCTTTTTGATCCCTTTTGAATCCATTTTTGGAAGGCAGGGTGAAGAAAGTACTGCAATTCTAGAAGTGTTTTTTATTTTCTAACAGCGCTCACCGTGCAATAAATGTGACAAGTTAGTTTTACTCTGTGCTTCTACATAAAAAAAGTGTTGTGTTTTATTGAGTAAAACAATATTTATTCATCGCTATTTTCTGATAGCCATAACCTTTTTATTTTTCCATATACAGTGCTGTAGGGTGTTTATATGAGTTGTTGATAACATTTTATGTGCAGCAGGGTGAACAAAAATTGCAACTCCTTGACTTTTTTTTTTTTTTTTTTTTACGCCGCACACTGTGCGGTTGAACAACATGACAGATATATAGGGTTGTTCGCTACGCCTGCGGTGACACAAAATATGCGTACTTTATTTTTTTTTATTTTTTGGGGGGGAGATTGGCATTTGTAAAGGGGAAAAGGATGTTTTCTGGGTTTTTATTTTATTTTTTGTATTTTATTTATTTTTTACTTTTCTCCAAAGGGAACTTCTTCTTCAGATCACTGTTACAATGAAGAGCACGACAACTGTCAATCACTATGTCCAGTCATGCCTACAGGGCACGGCCGGGTATAGTGATGTCACAGATAGCCCAGAGGCCTTTGTTAAGCTTCCTGGCTGTCAGGGAAGCCACTGGAGCCTGCGGTTGTGCTGCAGGTGCTCCAATGGGGACAGAGGGAGCTTAGGGGTTAATCGTGAGCTCCAACCGCAGACAATGCAGCATGGGGGTCACTTGTAATACACAGCTGGTCCCATGTTATGATTGTGCCAGCCCCACTTAAGACGTACCTGTACATCCATTTGCAGGAAGTCACTTCCCGCTAGGATCTAGAGGTACGTCCAATGTCAGGAAGGGTTAAACTGCTATAAGACAATGAAAGCTGTGGGAAACCAGGACGGTCTCACTTTTCATAAAGGAGGCCGAATGTTCCTACAAGTTTTGTGGCTGCAGAACAGGCAGAAACGTCTGGCAACTCACCCTGTCAGAAGTTTCTAAGTCCACAATAGTGTCCAGCAGCAGGTTGCTCCTGAGCTCTGCACAGAAGATGGCTCTCAGCCTCTTTCTAAGGGCATGTTCCCACTGCACGGGTTTTTGGCCGGTTTTTCAGCCGGTGTGCGGTTTTTCAGACCGCCTGAAAAACCGGCCGAAAATGAGCACAATGGTGCTCTATGGAAAACCCGTGCAGCAGTACCCACCGCACGGGTTTTGCCATCGGACGGTTTTGCCGCCCGCGGTCCGGCCGCAAAACATTGTAGAAGCACAATCTTCTGTCCGGTTTCCCGACGGAAGATGTGCTTCTCAATGGGAGGGGGGAGGGCTGTTCTCCGCTCATTGCGGAGAAAAGCCGCCCCCCCCCCCACCCCCCGCGGTCGTGGGGACTGGCGCAAAACAGGACAAATACCGGCCGGCAAACCGGACGGTATTTGTCCTGTGCAGTGGGAACGCGCCCTTACATACAATAACACCTTCTCCCTGCTTCCTTTAATCACTTCTGAGAGCTACACCTGGACACCAAGCTCAGTAATGTAAAAATCTGGCCTGTAGTATTAGAACGGCCACAACCAAACCCTGGAGCCACACTAAAATCACAGAGCCAAGATTGCATCCTGGATTTACACAACCTCAGTGGGACTTGACATCCTCCCTGCTTATATACACACACACGTATGTATACAGTATATATCTCATATGCATTTCATATTCACCTTTGTTTAATGCATTACATAAGGAAGATGAACAGATATTTATGCATCAGTCTCTTTCATTCTGGGTCCCAGAATTTGGAGACACAATGCACATTTTTTAAAATGTTTTTTTTTTTTTTTTAAGTATTCAGATATACAGATGTAGCAGCATTTACCTTAAGGCCGCGTTCACACGGCTGAGTCTGGTACTGATTCCAGCCGTACTGCGCGCCGTATTTGCGCTACAGTACGGCTGGATTCCGTCCCAGTCATTACGGTAATCCACAGTTCTCATAGAAAACTGTGGATTCAGTCTCTTCTCCCCGCTCGGCGAATCCGCCGAGGGGGGAGAAAGTGACATGCACATTATTTACGGCGTGTACGCGCCGTGAATAATGAGTGTCTATAGGGCCGGCGAGCTGCTGGCCCCCCGCCCCGCCCCTGCTGCACGGCAGCCGGCGTAATTGCGGGGCGAAATCCGTCCCCGCAATTACGTCGGCAATAAGCCATGTGAACATTGCCTAACAGTGATATCCCACCTTTAATGTTATCAGATTTAAGATCACATCAAAAGCCACTGAAAAAACCTTTCTTGCTCTGATCAGGAGCGCCCTCAGGATAGGAATGGCAGTACTGCTGTGAAGAACCCTGATCAATCCAGAAATAAAAAGGGGCCCACTGTAAGGGTATGTTTACACGGTGTATTTGCGGAGGTGTACTTACGCGCCCGTTAAAAGAAGTGTCACTTCTTTCGGGTGGTTATGCGCTGGGGAAAGTGAATGGGAGCTGGGCCGGAGCACTGTTGAAAGTACTCATTGGCCAGTGAGTACTTTCAACAGCAGACGTATAGCATTGCACACAGGTACGCGCCACTATATACCATGTGAACCCGGCCATATAGTACAAGAAAGGAACTAGTAATGGGTTAGAAAGTCAAATGTTTTGGCTGTATGGAGTAAGGGCACAGTGTTTTAGCCTGAAATGCGTTAGCGTGTCTTTTTGTCCTGTGTCTTTGGGCTGTTACTTCTTGTTGCTGATATTTTTTGTGCATGCAGAAACTAGATTAAGAAAAAAAAAAATGGATGTTAAACATAAGCCCCACTGCACGTTTGGGATACGCTTAGTGTATACCTGATAGTGTACACGTTTTACATTTTGCAGTATGATCCAACATAATGTGAATCTAGCCTAAGGAAAAGTCTTGCTGTTACAAACTTCGCTCTCAAGGACCCACTTAATAATTCCTTCCACTGTCTACCAGTCTAAGCCGCCTGCACTCAGGACTGTCCTAACTGGGCCTTTTTTAATTATTTATATAGCACTGTAATATTACCCAGCACTATACAGAGATTCGCAGTGATCCCTATGCCCATTGGGACTCATAATCTAAATTTCAGTTTGTTTTAGGAGTATGAGGGAAATTGGAGTACCTGGAGGAAACCCATACAAACACGTGAAAAACGTACAAACTCCCTACAGATGGTGTCACCAGTGGGATTTGAACCCAGGACCCCAGCACTGCAAGGAAACAATACTAACATTATTGTGAACACCAGTTCAGCCCATACTTTCCCTTGTTTGCAAGATGGGCTCCTACCTACAAAGTACTTTGCTCTGTCAGGTGGACAGAGACTGGTTTGACGTTAACTTTACAGTATCTTATTCTTATCCCCTACCTCCCAATGAGCAGGAACTGATGGGGAATCCTGTCCTGCTCATGTGAAAATATTGACAATAGATAAGAGCTCAGGTACAAGATACTGACTGTACATAGAAATGTCATGTTTGTGCAGGAGGGTGTGCCACAACCATGGTGAAGTCTGAAGATTCCTTCTAATCGGAAATTAGTTTGTGCATAAGAACTGCTGAAAATATCTTAAGTATTAAAAAAATTCAGTGCCCTGTAATAAGTTACTATTGGAGAAGCAAATACACAGTCGCTACATTACACCAAATCTACAGTAAAAATGTATGGGAGAGACAGCAGGAACAGGACAAGCTCTTTCAGTGTCCAAAGCAAACTTAGAAAACCACACCTAGAGTGTCCACATAGTCTAAGACACAATTGCATAACAGTGCCCCAGACCAGGGACCGTCACAGAACTTCGTACCCCAGATCCTTCACAGCATTGCAGAGCTCTCTATAACAGTATCGTAATGCACAACCAATGGTCACAAGCCACAGCCCACCCTCCTCCCAAAAATCCCATCCACACAGTGCCATCAATGCGTACCAAACACAATGCTACACCAGCAACAGTCCTTCCCATGGATCTCAGCCACAATATGAAAGCCAAGACTCCACCATGATTACTAGCCACAATGTCTGTCATAATAACGATTACCAGGTCCAGTGGCGTAACTAGAGATGCCTGGACCCCATAGCAAACTTTTAGATGCCCTTACCTGCCAGTCCCTCCCACGATCACGAACATTTACTGCAATCTGTCAATAATAGTCATGCAGTTACTAGATAATAGAACAAGCAAATAACTCACCATACGTATTATACTGCTACCAAACAAATCCCACTATACCAAGACCAACAATACCAATAATGTTACTACATAAGAACATGGTTATACCACCAGAACCAAAAATTACCACCACATAGTGACTGAATAAGACCCCTAGATTATTACTGAATAAAGATCAGTATACAAAGACCAATATTCCTGCCATATAGTGACCATGTAGTGGTAGTTACCAGTGTACACAGGCTCTGTAGACTGTATATTACCCCATACAGTGCCCATATAGTAGTAGTTACCAGTGTACAAAGGCTCTGCAGACATATAGGTGATTACAATGCAGTTATACCTTGTGAATCACAAGTGACGTTTCTCTGATGAGTCGTTCATTTTCCATTTTGTTATGCATCCGGTCCAAACCACCATGCTGACTTCTCCCAGCCAACACTCATCCCTGCAGATATGGACACAAATATCTTAGAATCCTCACTTAACAAGCACCTCTCTTGCTGTCCCCCACCTCTGTACAAACTTCCCATGGGTGGGGGAGCGGGTACAGGCCATAACTTAGGCCTCGTTCACACGGCTTATTTCGCCGCGTATTTGCCGACGGATTGACAATCGTCAATCCGTCGGCAAATCAGTCAGAAACAAGTCACAGCCTATTTTCTATTGATTTCAATAGAAAATACGGCTCGTCGTTCACACGTCGCGTAGTTCCGTGCTGGATTGCCGCCGAGGATTGACGACGGCAATCCGGACGGAAAAACAATGTGCATGTCAATTATTTACGGACGGATTCACCACCTACAATGATTGGAGATGGTGAATCCGTCGGGAAATCAGTTACAAATACGTGCCACACTTAGTGAAGCTTATTTGCAACTGATTTTCAACTGATTTCAGAACGTATTTACAATCGGCAATCCGATGTAAATACGTTCTGAAATAAGCCGTGTGAACGAGGCCTTAGAGGCACAGTCTCCTAAAGGTGTGAGGAGGAACAAATGATGAACCCTCTAGAGATTTTTCTACAGCTATGGCCTTTACCCCTCAGATTCATATTACCTGGTAGGTGGGACCCACCCAAGGTAGGTTGGTAGGACTTAGGTTGATTAGTAATTCCCAGATAGGTAGGCAGCAGGTAGGCCCCAGGTAGGTAGCTACTCAGCAGTCAGGCCCCAGAAAGGAAGATAGGTCCCAGGTAGTTAGGCAGTAGATAGGTTTCAGATAGGTAGACAGTAGATAGGCCCCAGGTACGTAGGCCGTAGGTAGATTGGCCCTAGGTAGGTAGGCAGTAGTTAGGCCCCAGGTAAGTATTTAGGCCACAGGTAGGTAGAAAGGTCCCAGTTAGGTAGGCTAAGGTTGGTAGGTAGGAAGATTGGCCTTATGTAGGCAGTAGTTAGGCCCCAGATAGATAGGAAGGCCCCAAGTTACGTAGATAGACAGGCCCCAGGTAGATAGGTAGATGGTAGTTATGCCCCAGGTATCTCGGTAGGTAGGCTGTAGATGAGCCCTACATAGGTAGGCATTCTTTAGGTGGGCCTAACATAGGTTGGTAGGCTGTAGATGGGCCCCAGGTAGCTAGGTAGGTATGCTTTAGGTGGGCTCAACATAGGTAGCTAGGCTATAGGGAGCCCCACATTGTTAGATAGGCTTTAGGTGGGCACCACCTAGGAAAGTAGGTAGGCTTTAGGTGAGCCCCCTATAGGAAAATAGGTAGACTTTTGGTGAGCCCCACATAGGTAAGTAGGCTGTAGATGGGACCCACGTAGCTAGGCAAGGAGGAAGCCTGGGCCCCATTTGTTGAAAATAGAAAAAAATAATGATCACCTGTCTCCTGTTACCCCATGGTGATGAGCGCAGGTCGGCTTCTCCCTGTGAAGCCGGGCGCGGGAGGCGCGATGATGTGACGTAATCGCGCCGCCCACGTCAGCAGTGTGGGAATGATGACTGGTAGGACTTAGGCTTACCAGGCAGATTAGAGAAGCAGAGCGCCAGCAGCGGGGCTGTACTCTGCTACAGCCACATCATCACTGCCTCTGAACACTCGGGAAAAAGGGCCCAGGCGCTATGAGGCAGAGTGCGCCAGACCAATGTGGTGGCGGGCCCATAACAGTAGCTATGGTTGCTAGGGTGGTAGTTCTGCCCCTGACCAGGATTTTGTTTCTACTCTTTTTGTGTCACTAGGGCTAGATAGCATCCCAAGAGGGTGATTTTTATACACAGTATATTTACATACATAGTCAAGTCATGTTATCGTCACCACCATATAATATGCAGCGTAACCACCTCATGTAACACGGACAGCAGCTAGACAGGCTGGGAGTAACTCAATAAGATCTTGAGAGATTGTTGCACGTGTCTTCAGCCATGCTGACTACATCGCACTGCTGCTGGCGGGTGTGTGGGAAAGGACTGATAGAGAAACTCGACATTCAAGGTGGTCCCACAGATGCTCAATTAGGTAAAAGTCTTTATTACATTGTCTTACTGGAAGATCCCATCCACCTCAGGGAAGACAATTGGCATGATTAGGTGTACATGACCTGCAAGAATGGATTCATACTCAAATCATTTGAAATTGGCTTCCACATGGATAAGTGGCCCAGAAAACTTTCCCTCAACCATAATGCTGCCACCATGAGCTTGTGTTCTTCCAGCAATGGTTGCAGGGTGTTTTGTTTCCTTAATATTTCCCCAAACATCCATATGTTCTATGAAGCAGAAAACGTGTCTCATCGAAGATGGCAACTCTTTTCCAATTAGGGCATCCTATTCCTATACTGCAGTGGAAGAAGCCTTTTGCTGCCTATGCAACTTGGTTAGCAGTGGTGCAGTAAGCACTATCTACTTCAGAGCCCCTTAAGCACTAGGGTTCATTTAAATATTTTTTAGACACATGGCTGGTAGTCCCCTGGTTCATTTTTGGGGCGAGCTGCTATACTGAAGTATGATGGTTCACCTTTGTACACCTTCATAATGGACATTCACCTCTCACATCAATGACATGTGGTCTTTGCATTTTCCATGTAGCTTCTTCAAATAGAGCCATTTATCCACACACGGTACACTTTCACCACAGCAGCATGCCAACAGTTCACAAACTGCACAGTTGCACAAATACTGCCACCCTTGGCCTGTAAGTCATCATTCCTTTTTGCAACTCTGAGAAATCTCCCTTGATACCCATGACAGCAACAATGGATATGTGTGCAGACAGTCTATCACACAATTTACTGTATATCCCCACCAAACCAGCTCACCACATGTAACTTCCTTCATGAGCTATGCACTGCCGATGTCGAAGGTAGGAAGAGGTCATAATACTGTGACTTGACTGTGTATAGCTTATTGGTTGGTCCTGCACTGATTCCTATGATCACTACCACAGGAAGGTATTCTGACACACATCTATATATCTATCCATATACATAGATGTATATGTGTATCCAGAAGATAGGAAAAAAAGAGATGTTAGCATAGCCAAACAAGGATGAATGCTCACTGTCAATGGGACTGACTGAAACAGCTGAGCACTGTGCTCTAACTTTTCCCTCAGTCCCATACAGTTGCATTGGAGTGGAGGCATGCATGTTCTACCACCATTCCATGTTCCCTCCTCCCCATCATGGCTGTGCAGTAGGAAGTAAGTAAAATAAACTAAGGGTGACATGTCCCATTAGAGCTGCACCATTTTTTGTGTATTTTGCGCCCAAAAACTGTTGACGCCCTATTCTCTATATAAGTGAACTGTAGTGCACCAAAACTTAGCGCATTATACACCAGGCACGACACATTTGAAGGCGCCTAAAGTAGGCGCATGAAATATGCTAGCAATGATATGCTATGTGCCTAGATTAGGCGCATCAATTATGCTATGCAAGGCATACCACACACCAGATTTTTGACAGGTTCATTCATTCAAGCGCACTATACACTCATTCAATGCACCTTAAGGCCCGGTTCACACGGCTTATTCAATCTGTCATTGTGGAATGGATTGCGTCCGCAATTACGGCTTGAATAAGGGGCGGGGGCAGCAGCTTCCCGGCCCCATAGACATTCATTATTCACGGCGCATACACGCCGTAAATAATCGACATGTCACTTTCTCCACGTCCGGTGTATTTGCCGAGCGGGGAAGGGAGACGGAATCCACAGTTCTCTATGAGAACTGTGGATTACCGTAATGGCTGGGACAGATTCCAGCCGTACTGCAGCACAGTGCGGCGCTCAATACGGCTGGAATCCGTGCCCAAAATAAGCCGTCTGAACGGACCCTAAAACTGGAGTGTGGGCGCCTCTTTTCTGACATGTCGCCCAAAGTCTATTGAATGACAGCAAGCAGAGATCTTGAAAAGCATTACAAATGAATACAGAAGGCATCTTGCAAAGTTGTCTAACTTTTCACTACACAAAAGCAACAGTAAATGGGAAAAGGGATTTGTCCGTCATCCTCAGGGGTAATGGAATAACAGATCTGTGGATAAAAAGAGACCAGAGCTTGGGCAGTGCGCCTCTCTTACTGGCACACTCTTCTAATAGTGTTATCTACATAATTCTAAATGCATAAGTCAGGTGCAAGCACATTAGTCACCGGTGTGCTCCATTTTAGGCAGGATCAGATCAGTTTTCAAGTAAATGTATCCTTCCCCTGACCACAGACTGACACCATAGTAAGTGACGACTGTGTACAGTTTGTTTACTAGGTGAATTTCAATGATAACAAGGTCTGTGTACAATGTGGAAAAAGAGAAACAGAGCAAAACAATCATCACATCATGTATTAAAATTAGAAATACAGGAGAATTGCACCAAACAAGTCAGGTACATGATGTGCAACCTATTTATTTTGTATTTTTAGACACTTTTTGCACTTTCCCCATTAGTTTTGGATAAAGTCAAGACTTATTCACAGCATGTCCCACAATATATAGATGTAAAGTGCCAGAACTCAGGTCACATAAGGAAGACAAAAACTTCTAAAATATCAAATTGTTGCAAATTTATTTAACGGTGTGTGCAATTTTTACATATTTTACAATAATAATAATCTTTATTTATATAGCGCCAACATATTCCACAGCACTTTACAATTTAGAGGGTATAAGTGCAGACAAGGAAAACAAACGTTACATAGTAAAAAGCTACTTACAGATCAGACACGAGGTGTGAGGGTCCTGCTCCCAAGAGCTTACAATCTATTAGGGTGTGTGGGTAAGACAAAGGGTGGGAAGTGCTCAGTTTACAATGGTCAATTACAATATACAATAATTGAGTGGATTTATCAATATGTGTATGTTAGCTTTCTAATGTACAGACAATGGCAAATGTGTCATTTGGGGTTGAACTATTAGGCCTCGTTCACACGGCTTATTTCGCGACAGATTTGCCGCCATATTTACGATGGTAAATCCGTTCCGAAATCAATTACAAATAAGTAACAGGCCATTTAATATTGCTTTCAATGGGAAATACGTGTTGTCGTTCAGACGACATGTATTTCCGTGCCATATTGCGCTGCGGATTTGCAGCCGCAAAACGGCCGGAAAAACAATTTTCCTGTCGCTTATTGATCCGGTTTTCGCAACGGATTCACCTCATATAATGAATGGGGATTGTAAATCCGTCGCAAAATACGTGCCACAATTTGTGACACTTATTTGCAACTGATTTTCAACTGATTTCAGAACGGATTTACGATCGGAAATCCGACGTAAATCCGTTCTGAAATAAGCCGTGTGAACATCGCCTTATATATTAGAATGTCCCTGTGTCACATTAGCATACATAAATGAATAGGAAAAGGCCAGTGAGGCTTCAGACTTTCACCAAACTCATGCATCCACATTTTCATTGGGGAGAGATACTGGCACAATATATTATTATTTTAATTAGTGTTTATTTTCATTGTTAATATATTATGCATATTCTATACCAACATATTCCTCAGCACTGTGCAGAGATTGTCATCTCACAGTTAGCTCATAGTCTAATTGTCCTTCTCTTAGGAAGCAAAGTGACTTTCCTAAATTTCTCCATTAGTAAGAAATGTCCCCATTGGGAGAGATATTCTAAAACATTTGTCAGAATACTGGCACAAATTATGACAAAACAAGTCATGTCTAACTTGACAGTTTTGAAAACTGGAAAACAAGGGGCCAAGCTAAGAGGAGTTGTAAACGCCCCTTTTGGGACTATTTTTGGCACACAATGTTGGCATACATGTACAATGGCCAAGAGCGGTGGGGGAGATCCATTACTACAGTTTCTCTCCTAGGTCAGTGTGTGCCAGATTAATAGGGATCAATCTGATTAATCTGTCATGGAGGGAAAAAAAAACACTGTTGTTTTCCAAAACTTTTTCATCAAGAAATCTCTAGTAAATGAAATGCATTTGGCACAGCTCTGAAGCCTTGTACATTCACCGACAAGTCAGCCTGAATTTCTCAATTTGTTTACCTAGAAAGCTGGAAAAAAAAAACATTGGTAAATCTAATCTTAAATTGGTGTCTAACATGCTCTAAATATATCATATGGAGAAAAATCCAGCATGAAGAGTGAAATCCAGAAAACTTCTACTATTCCAAATATCCACAGACTGTTCAAAAGCTTACAAATATGGCTGACGCGTTTCAGATGGCAGCATCCATATTATACCCAGTTTCCCCGAAAATAAAACAGTGTCTTATATAATAATAATCTTTATTTATATAGCGCCAACATATTCCGCAGCACTTTACAATTAATTTTTGCTCCTAAAGACGAGCTAAGACTTATTTTTAGGGGATGTTTTTTTTTCCATGAACAAGAATTCACATTTATTGTTGAACAAAAATCAACCT
>JAODAL010027427.1:35000-54980 GCA_025379985.1 Phyllomedusa bahiana
TATCATTCCCCAATAGTTTAGTATTACACCTCGTCCCCTTTGTCTCCGCTACATCGCGGGAGCAGCGTTGGATTTCTTGTATTAGAGGAGAGATGGATGAGATACATGAGGAGGTGCATGTGTTCAATGGGATGTGGGGGCTGATATAGCAAACTTGGATTACTGGCTGATGTGGAGCTAAATGCTGGGAGTTGTAGTTCTGTACAACAGCGTCATATCTGCTTTGTAGTGCACTTTATTGACATATGATGTGAAGATGATTGCAAGCTTTTGGAAAACAGAGGTAATGACTGACAGAGGGTCCCCAAAACAGTCAACTCCAAAAACACTGGGGCTCGTTTACTTTAGAAATTGTAACAGAAAGCTGGTGCAATTTGCGCCAAACTACTGGCATATACGCTTTGCGTCACATTTAACATGTACTTAGAACAGTTTCTAAACGCTTCTGCACCTCAGCAAAATTGTCGTGGATTAACATACAATGCTGTCTCCCAAAAATCTGCACCAACATTGTGGCGCACCTTGAGGGGCCACATGTATGAAACGGTTTAGGTCTAAAACTCACTTTTTCCCCATAGAAACCTATGGGGAAAAAAGTGAGTTTTAGTCCTAAACCGTTTCATACATTGTGGCATACAGTGATCCAACTAGGCCGGGTTCACATGGCGTCTTTTTGCACGCTTTTTTGCTGCGCACTTTATTCCATTATGCGCCAAAATGAATGTGACATTCATGTCCTATTGACTGCAATGGGAATAAGCATGCATCAGGCACACAGATGCGCTTTTTCTATGCAGTGCTTATGCGCTCCACAAAAAAAATTGGAGTGTAGAACTATGATCAGTGCATAAATGCGCCCAATTACAATGAAGTTCCCTGTACTGAGGGGAAAAAAATCTAAATCAGCATCAATAGACACATTAAATGAAGAAAGCGCACAAAGTAAACGCATGAAAAACTTGCTTACCAACTCACATTTTTTTTAATGAAATAAGTGCTGTAAAATAGATAAGTCATGTGAACATAGCCCCAGACTAGACCATCTAAACATGCGCCAGATGATTAGACTGTGGCAAATTTCAAGACAATCTAGTCTAAGTTTACACTGACTACATAAAGGACAATATTAATAAGTCAGCCCCATGTTATATAAAATCTAATGAGATCGGAAGATCATCTGATGCAATGGGTTTTGTGAAAAGTGAAGGTGATAAGAATGAGATACAAAGGAGACATGTTAAACCATAAAAAGGGGAAGGAATGAAGCAAAGGATACATACCTTGCCATTTTATAGAGAGACAGTAGAAAAGAGGCAGATTTCAAGAACAGAGACAGAAGGGCAGACTTAGATAAGACAGTCTTACAATGTGGCGCATTTATTATACTGTTCATAAATCTGGCGCATGTTTAGGCTGTCTAGTCTAACTTTACACCTTCTATTACTTGGCTTTCTTTGTGCTACTAACTATGCCAAACTTTCGGCACATTTTTGGCGCATGCTATATCATGCCCTTTTTTAGGAAGCTACTCCCCTTTAATGAAGCTTTGGATGAGGAGCAGGACTATCTAGAAACGGTCTAAAACTCATGATAGATGTGGAATAAAGTCTGCATGCCACTACTCTTTGGGCAATTGCCTTATTAAATGTTTCCTATTGTTTTTCTCCCTCTCACTATAAGAGTATAGAATTTGAAGTCAGAAAACTTCTGTGAAGATCTAGGAAGAGAAGGAAGAAGTGGGAAGCAAAGGGAGACAAGAGAGGTGCTCTCTGGGTAAAGTAGTTGGAGCCCCAAATTGGGGCGCATACTAAAAATCTTTTCAACGCGCTCACCTGTATATATATATATATATATATGTTTTTGTGTGTGTATATATATATGTGTGTATGTGTATATGTGTGTGTATTTATATATGTGTGTGTGTATATATATATATATGTGTGTGTATATATATGTATACACACACACACACACACACACATACATACATATATATATATATACATACATATACACACATACATATATATACATATATGGCATAATTGTGCTAACCCTAGTCTACCTCCTTTAAAGAATCCTTCTGCCCTTCCACAATCTTACACAACTGCTGCACTGGGGGGAAGTGCATCAATACCTCGCCCAGGGGATGGAGAAGTGTAATTTCCGAATCCCAAATTTCAAAATCATTTTTTTTTTTTTTCTAATAGAAGGTGTTTTGTGAAAAGTGAATAATAAAGATAAATACTTACCAAAAAATGAACTATCCCTCAAAATAAAAAGGAAGGAAGGTATACACAGCATCTTAAGGTAGAAAAGAGGAAGAGTGCGACAACACACCCAGCGTCTTTCTCCATCACATTATAATTGACTACATAAATTTAAGCAGAATGGCTTTTCTTCTACATCCTTTAGGCAAGTATCAGATTGTCTGCCTGTCTAACAATGGTGCTTCTCAAGTCACTTGCTCCTTACAGGTGGGGACAGGGAATACAACTGCCCCTGTATTTGTTCCCCTAAAAATGTGAGTGTTTGGTAACTAGCGGCTATGAGCATTCCATTCTTCTACAAAGACATTAGTATAATGTATAAGTATATAATTATTAGTATAAAAGTATATATTAGTATATAATTTTCGAATATATATATATATATAATATATATATATATATATATATATATATATATTATATATATATATAATTTGTATGATAGTATTTTCGAAATCTTTAATCTCATAATAGAAGGTTTGTGGAACTATACCATAGGAACAAGTGAGAAGATTCCTTGTACTTCTAGGTAAAGCCACAGTTATAACATGGAGACATTATGGTAAGCTCTGCCAGATGACTGCTTAGTTGTCCTACATCTGACAAACACGACTCTGCTACATTTTTATTCCAGATAGATATGGACACTGAGACCTTTAAGCTCAGTCAGTAGGTGCAGGCACAATTGTGGCTACTGGTTCTTCTCCAGATCCTTAGTACATTGTGCAGAGGGTTATGAAAGGGACAGGTGGCCCCAGTTATCATCACCTCTTGGATGTGCGCAGAACCTAATCTCTCCTTAGAAGACACAGCAGGGACTTCTCCTTTACTGTCCCCACACAGAGCACTATGCAGGACAATGGCACCTTGTTGACAGATCAGTCCCTCAAGTGTCCTGCACGTGTGTCCTGTGCTTGTGTGCGGTACACTGTGCCAGGGTGAGCAACAGAAGACATCATCCCATTGTGTTACCCCCTGCACAGGAGATCAATGGGGCCCCAGCAAACTAGTGTAGCATCCACAAGCCTCCATCACTATGTCCCAATGATACTGATTACAATCATACAGATATGGTAACAGCAGTATTACTACACAGGAAAATGATAATGGTGGGAGTGATGATTGTACTGATGGTGGTGATCGTGGAGATGATAGAATCAGAGGCTGATTATAATCATAGAGACATAACAGCAGTAATACTACACAGAAAATGATAATGGTGGGAGGGAACATGGTAGTGATACTTCAGGCGATAAGCATAATAATAAGGTAAAAGAAGAAATATTACTAATGAAATAAAGTGATGTCAGTAGAAATAAAACGAAGGTTACAATAATAATAGTAATAATACTAGAAAACAATCTTATAGATGTGAAAGTAAAATAAGTGAAGGTGGTAACTACAGAGATAAGAAGAATTGTAGATAGTAATAAAACGATATAATACTTCTAAAAGGAATAATATTGATGATAGTAGTAATATTACTAATCAAAATAATCGAAGTGATGATAGCAGTAAAAAATACATAACGCAATCGCTGTGAAACTAACGGAAGTGATGATAGAAGTATTATTACTATAAAAGTATTAGAAGTGATAACAGTAAAACACAAAACAATAGTTGTGAAAGTAAAAGTAGTGATGGTGGAAATAATACAGATAATAAGAAAAGTATCAATGAAAGTGCTAATAACACTAAACAAACTAATAGAACAGAGGATAGTAATAATGATAATAGTAATACTACTAATAAGAGTATTAATGAAAGTACTAATAACACTAAACAATCTAATAGAACAGAGGATAGTAATAATGATAATAGTAGTAATACTACTAATAAGAGTATTAATGAAAGTACTAATAACACTAAACAATCTAATAGTACAGATGATAGTGATAATGATAATAGTAGTAATACTACTAATAAAAGTATTAATGAAAGTACTAATAACACTAAGCAATCTAACGGTACAGATGATAGTCGTAATGTTAATTTGGTAATAGTAGTAATACTACTAATAAAAGTATTAGACGTGATAACAGTAATAGTAAAACGAAGAATAGTATTAATAATATGAATAATATGATAGTAATAAAATAATGTAACAGTTGTGAAAATAGTAGTGATGACAGCAGTAATAATGCAGATAATAGAAAATGAAGTGATTATAGTAGTAATAAAACAAAGAATAATAGAGATGATAGTAGGAACTACTGAAAGTAATAAAAGTGATGATGACAGTAATAAGAACAGTAATGACACAAAACAAAGTAATAGTTTTAAAAATACAAGTAACAATAATACAACAAATATTAAGAAGAGTAAAGATGCTATTAGAAATAAACCTAGGATTTGTAGTGATGATACAAAGGCTACAACTGCTCATATCAGCAATGATGACCACAATAGTCTTGTTATATGATGGTGATTAGTAACAACGATTATGGTCATAGTAACTGGTGCACTTGGTAAATGTGAACAGGCGCCATCACCTTCTCCCTTTTATGTTCAGCGTTTCTTGCGCTGGGTCTAGAGCTGCTGTTTATCCTGTAGTCTATCCCTGGAGATGTTCTCTATATACACCTGATACGAGAAGCTTATTGCTGTCACTGACTGTGTCCCTGTTATTTCGTTACAGAACACATCCCTGACATCTGGACGCTTAATGATATAATATTGGGGATTCCTTGTCACTTGTAGGCACTTGATTCGCTCTCAGTTCAGTTCTAGGGGCTGAAAGTAGCTGATATGAATATAGTGATAGGTGATGACGCCTGTTGCTGGTAGTGATACATGAAATAGTAGTAATCACCTAACCCCCAATACAGCATCGCGCTGACCTCGGCACTTGGTTAGAAAAGACGCAATGAAGACGCGCATTTGGGTTTTCATGGATTTTTTTATTGGTCTCCACAAATGGTAAATAAGCGATGGCAGTGACGGGACTAAATCAACATAAAACAATCGGTTTTTTTCATAGAAAAAGTAAAAAATACAATCAAAACATAGAAAGGCGAGAATAAATAACAATGACGAGCTAACATCACAATCCAAAGTCATGGGGATAAAAACTTTGACACCAGCAAACGCTTCCCTCATGCGGCCTCCTGCCAGGACTGTGGCTACTGACTGCTCGCTTGGCATGTTCTCCACATTCAGTCTGTTCTGTGCCATCGTTGGCCGATAAAGTGCAAGAAGCTATAGAAATTCGGGCATATATATCGTATAAAACTAGCATTTCTCCAGTATTTACAGGGGCGGCTATGTACACCGGTCTGGAAGACGTGTATCGCACATGGACACTGTGAGAATGGGCAACAAAAGACGCATGGCAGTTGGCAGAGTTATATTACCAGGGCAAAGCATGATCTGCTTACAAAAGTGAAGCCATAGAGTGTCTGTGAGGAGGCTAGCCTGGCACTGGAATGGCATTCAGTCTCTGACACCAGGTAAGGAGTCCTCTTGACACTTGGGCTTGGAGTTCCGGCCCCGGACACTCTAGCTGGAGCCCCGGACTCTCTAGGTGGAGCCCCGGACTCTCTAGCTGGAGCCCCGGACTCTCTAGGTGGCCCTTGAGCCCCGGACTCTCTAGCTGGAGCCCCGGACTCTCTAGTTGGAGCCCCGGACTCTCTAGCTGGAGCCCCGGACTCTCTAGCTGGCCTCGTCCGAGTCGCTGTAGTGGGAGTGCGGGGAGAACTCGCCGTCACTTCTGTGCGATCTGGGGGAGGGTTTGCTGTCCTCCCCGGACGACTCCCGGGCTCCCGGGGGTGAGGACTGGAAGGTGAGCGGCTCCAGCGGGTAGTCCCCGGCCGGGTGCAGCGGGTACGGCGGGCACGGCTGCTCGGGGGGCGCCTGCAGCAGGTCGGACAGGGCGTTGATGTAGATCTGCGCCATCTGCAGGGTCTCGTACTTGGACAACTTCTTGTCGTTGTTGAACGACGGGATAACATTGCGCAGCTGGTCGAAGGCGTGATTGAGGCCGTGCATGCGCCTGCGCTCCCGGGCATTGGCCGCCAGCCTGCGCTGCTTCTGCACCCCGTGGCCGCTCTTGCCGGGGGGCGCCCTCTGCTTGCACAGCGCTTCCTCCTCGTCGTCGTCGTCGTCCTCCTCGTCGTCCTCATCGCGCAGCCCCTTGAGCTTGTGTGAGCGGCCGGGCTGCAGGTAGTCGTGTGGCGGCTGCAGGGAGGAGGCGGAGAGCCAGGCTCGGGGGTCACTGGCGTCCAGCAGGTACGGCTCCTGGGGCAGCTCCTCGCAGCACCAGTCGGCGGCGGTCGGCAGCAGGCGGGACATGGCGGCGGCACTGGTCGGGCGCTGCTCTCTCGCGTGCACTCGGCTGCTCTCCGGTTGCTGCAGGTGAGGGGGCCCTTTAAAAGCGGCACGCGCCGCTCTGCTCCCCCCCGGGCCGCCCCCCGGCCCCCCCGCGGGATCCCGGCCCCGCGCCTGTCGCGTGTCACGGCGGCCAATGGCGGCCCGGGGTGTCGCGTGCTCGCGGCCAATCACAGAGCGCCCTGCCCGGGGGAGACATGTGCGAGAGGCGATGCGTGTGTTTACCTCTGCGGCATATCTGCAGCGCACGGTGTACAGCTCTGTATGGAGCCAGTGTACTGTTCTCTATGGATGCAGTGTACAGATCTCCATTGATACAATCATCTGTACAACTCTCCATCTATACAATCATCTGTACAACTCTCCATCTATACAATCCCATCTGAACAACTCATCCGTCTATACAATCATCTGTACAACTCTCCATCTATACAATAACCTGTACAACTCTCCATCTATACAATACAACTCTCCATCTATACAATAACCTGTACAACTCTCCATCTATACAATCATCTGTACAACTCTCCATCTATACAATAACCTGTACAACTCTCCATCTATACAATCATCTGTACAACTCTCCATCTATACAATCATCTGTTCAACTCTCCATCTATACAATCATCTGTTCAACTCTCCATCTATACAATAACCTGTACAACTCTCCATCTATGCAATACAACTCTCCATCTATACAATAACCTGTACAACTCTCCATCTATACAATAAACTCTTCCGCTCTATACAATATCTGTACAACTCTCCATCTATACAATAACGGCCTGTACAACTCTCCATCTATACAATACAACTCTCCATCTATACAATGCAACTCTCCATCTATACAATAACCTGTACAACTCTCCATCTATACAATCATCTGTACAACTCTCCATCTATACAATAACCTGTACAACTCTCCATCTATACAATACAACTCTCCATCTATACAATAACCTGTACAACTCTCCATCTATACAATACAACTCTCCATCTATACAATAACCTGTACAACTCTCCATCTATACAATACAACTCTCCATCTATACAATTATCTGTACAACTCTCCATCTATACAATAACCTGTACAACTCTCCATCTATACAATACAACTCTCCATCTATACAATGCAACTCTCCATCTATACAATTATCTGTACAACTCTCCATCTATACAATCATCTGTTCAACTCTCCATCTATACAATAACCTGTACAACTCTCCATCCTATGCAATACAACTCTCCGATCATACAATACAACTCTCCATCTATACCAAATTATCTGTACAACACTCCACCTATACAATTAACCTGTACAACTCTCCATCTATACAATACAACTCTCCATCTAATACAATGCAACTCTCTCATTCTATACAATAATCTGAACAACTCTCCATCTATACAAACAACTGTTCAACCTCTCCATCAATAAAAAATAACCTGTACAAACTCTCCACTATACAATAACCTGTACAACTCTCCATCTATACAATAACCTGTACAACTCTCCATCTATACAATACAACTCTCCATCTATACAATAACCTGTACAACTCTCCATCTATACAATACAACTCTCCATCTATACAATACAACTCTCCATCTATACAATTATCTGTACAACTCTCCATCTATACAATAACCTGTACAACTCTCCATCTATACAATACAACTCTCCATCTATACAATGCAACTCTCCATCTATACAATTATCTGTACAACTCTCCATCTATACAATCATCTGTTCAACTCTCCATCTATACAATAACCTGTACAACTCTCCATCTATACAATCATCTGTACAACTCTCCATCTATACAATAACCTGTACAACTCTCCATCTATACAATAACCTGTACAACTCTCCATCTATACAATACAACTCTCCATCTATACAATAACCTGTACAACTCTCCATCTCTACAAATACAACTCACCATCTAAACAATACAACTCTCCATCTATACAATAACCTGTACAACTCTCCATCTATACAATACAACTCTCCATCTATACAATACAACTCTCCATCTATACAATAACCTGTACAACTCTCCATCTATACAATACAACTCTCCATCTATACAATGCAACTCTCCATCTATACAATTATCTGTACAACTCTCCATCTATACAATATTCTATACAACTATCCATCTCTACAATACAACTCTCCATTGATACAATCATCTGTACAACTCTCCATCTATACAATTATCTATACAACTCTACATGTATCCGGTGTACAGCTCTCCATCTATACAACTATTCATGTATCTATATGTACAACTATCCATCTTTGTCTACAACAGTTCAATTTGCTATACAATAATCCATCTATACAAGTATTTGTACAACTATCCATCTCTATAATTATCTGTATAAATATTCATCCATACAACTTTTTATCTAACGATTCATCTATACAACCATCCATGTGTGTGTATAGTTTCTTCTCTCTCTCTCTTCTCTCCTCTCTACTCTCAGCTCTCTCTCTCTCTCTCTCTCTCTCTCTCTAACTATCTATCTATCTATCTATCTATCTATCTATTCTATCCTCACACGGCAGTGGAAGCACTTGGTGCCCTCATTCTGGGCTGTATCACGAGTGCCGGCCACCTTGGTGTGCGGGGCGGGTGTGGGGAGGAGAGGTGCCCGGGGCAGAGGTTACACTGGAGGGAGCTGCTTCCTGCCCTGCACTCTCCTCACCTGTTGTGCCCATCGCGCTGCCGCTAGCGGGGAAAGGTCAGGACAGCGCCCCTCCCCGGACTCTCCCCGAACAAGCCATTCACATAGTGCTGCGCTTCATGCACCGTCCAGAGCACTACAGGAGGATCCATGTGGCTGCATCATGCCGTGTCCTCGTGTATATACGAATGTATACAAATATACGAGCACATGGAAGTATATACACAACATGATGTATAGGTGTCAGCATGCTATTATCTACACTACTGTATTATGTTATAGAATTGCCTGTGTACTGCTATAATACATGTACAATAATGTAGCTGAAGACAAATCTACTTGTATCCTACTAGATTATTATAGCAGGTGTCTATGTATGTATCTGCAGATTTGGTAGAATATAAGCAGACAATGCTGTATATAGATTCCTATACATGTCACTGTGTCAGTACCTATAGCAGGTGTCTATGTATCTGCACTATATGTGCTGACATGTATACACAGCATTATATGCTTATATACCACTAATCATATAGTACAGATACAAAGACACCTGTTATATGAGCTGACGTGTATAAGAATCTATACACAGCAGTGTCTGCTTATATACCACTACTCATATAGTACAGGTACAGACAGAGACATCTGCTATATGTGCTGACGTGTATAAGAACCTGTATACAGCATAGTCTGCTTATATACCACTAATCATATAGTACATATACATACATAGACACATGCTATATGTGCTGACGTGTATAAGAATCTATACACAGCAGTGTCTGCTTATATACCACTACTCATATAGTACAGATACAGACAGACACCTGCTATATATTTAGTAGTAAATAAGCAGATAATGCTGTACATAGGTTCTTATAGACATCAGCTCATATAGCAGGTGTCTGTATGTAACTGGTCTATATAATCAATACTATATAAGCAGACTACACTGTATATAAATTCTTATAGTACAGATGCAGACATAGAGACACCTGCTATATGGAAAAAATAATAGCCATAAATCCGCCCTAGTCCCTGTGGGATAAACCCACTAATCAAAATAGTACAGATATAGACAGACACCTGCTATATGTGCTGACGTGTATAAAGACCTATATACAGCATAGTCTGTTTATATACCACTAAGCATATAGTACAGGTACAGACAGAGACACCTGCTATATGTGCTGACGTGTATAAGAACCTGTATACAGCATAGACTTATTTTTATATACCACCCCAAACTTTTAGTAACAGATACAAAAACCACACTTGTTTAAATTAATTTACGGACGTGGGATAAGAATCTATACACAGCAGTGTCTGCTTATATACCACTACTCATATAGTACAGATACAGACAGACACCTGCTATATATTTAGTAGTAAATAAGCAGATTATGCTGTACATAGGTTCTTATAGACATCAGCTTATATAGCAGGTGTCTGTATGTAACTGGTCTATATAATCAATACTATACAAGCAGACTATGCTGTATATAAATTCTTATAGTACAGATCCCGCCCAAAAGAACCTGCTATTATGAGTATAAGACCCAAATACAGATAGTCGTGCTTTTATCCACTAATCATATAGTACAGATACATAGACACCTGCTATATGTGCTGACGTGTATAAAGACCTATATACAGCATAGTCTGTTTATATACCACTAAGCATATAGTACAGATACAGACATAGACACCTGCTATATGAGGTTAAGAGCCTATATACAGCATAGTCTGCTTGTATACCACTAAACATATAGTACAGATACATAGACATCTGCTATATGAGCTGACGTGTATAAGGACCTATACACAGTAGTGTCTGCTTATATCCTAAACTATAAGTACAGACATTTAAACATACATTACGTTTCTGCACAGATGTCATACTATATGTTCATGGACCTATACATATCAATAATCTGCTTGTACACTTCCATCCTGTGTCTACGTATCTGTACACATATATGTATATACATGACAGGTGTCTGCACACATTCTACTGTATTGTATAATTTTCACTATATAACAGGTGTACTATAGTCTTTATATAGCAGTAATATGCTTGGATATTATATATTGTATGTACTATATTGTCAGGTAACATAGCATATATACATATACACACAGTACAGTAAATCTATCTTATAGTAAGTATGAGCATGGATGTATACTAATAACATAGTATACACTAGCACATGATCTTAATACAAGGATATACAGAGAGGTGTATTCATATCAGGTACATATTGCTCCATATATCATTAGTGTCTGCCAGGCTCATAGGTTGCAGTTGGCTGTTGTCTGCCAAGCTCAGAGATCTGCCCCATCTCCATCTACTCATGAAGTAGCAGGAGATGTGTCATTAGCAGTGGCCGGATGATATGAAGTTGTGTGTAGGATAATGAGTGGCTGCAGCAGAGCAGCACAGGATGATCTCTGGAGTGCTCAGGACAGGTCCTGGACCATTGTGTGGAGCTAGAGGAACAGTCAGGGTCACGTTCTATTGAATAGGAACCAATGGGGGATGAGAGCCTGTTTAGGAGCCGCTCATCCTGCCAGACTCCAGCAGTGTGTGTCCTGTGCCTGTCTTCTGTGCGGGCAGGGGGCCCCAGTCATGGGCTGGCTCCTGAGCATTCATACAGCCCCAGTCACTCTCCAGGGTACTCACCCTGCCTGCTCCAGTGCCCCTGAAGAAAAGCAGGGTCCTCACTGATCTCTAGTACTGCTTCTGCGATGATAAAGAGAGGCCATGACCAACTCTGAGTACAGATACATATGGGGAGGTAGTCACATAGCCAACAGAAATAGATCTGGGTGACAGAAAGATAATAGGTATAAAATAGGTGATAGAAAGACAGGTGATAGAAAGAAAGATAGACATGTGATAGAAACACATATGATAGATAGATTGGTGAAAGATAGAAAGAAAGATAGATATATATGGGATAGACAGAAAGATAGAGATATAAAAAGATAGATTGGTGAAAGATAGACAGGTGATAGATAGATAGATAGATATATGAGATAGATAGATATATAAGATAGATATGAGACAGATAGATATATGAGATAGATAGATATATAAGATAGATATGAGACAGATATATGAGATAGATATATAAGATAGATATGAGACAGATAGATATATGAGATAGATATATAAGATAGATATGAGACAGATAGATATATGAGATAGATAGGTGATAGAGAGATAGAAAGATATAGTAGGTTATAGATAGAAAAGTAATCAGGTGATAGATTGGTGATAGGTAGAAAGACAGATAGATTGATAGATAGATATGTGATAGATATGTGATAGATAGATATGTAATAGATAGATAGCTAGATAGATAGATAGATAGATAGATATGAGATAGATAGATATTAGATAGATAGATAGATATGAGATAGATAGATATGAGATAGATAGATAGATAGATATATGAGATAGATAGATATATGAGATAGATATGAGACAGATAGATATATGAGATAGATAGATATATAAGATAGATATGAGACAGATAGATATATGAGATAGAAAGGTGATAGAGAGATAGAAAGATATAGTAGGTTATAGATAGAAAAGTAATCAGGTGATAGATTGGTGATAGGTAGAAAGAAAGACAGGTGATAGATAGATAGATAGATAGATAGATAGATAGATAGATTGATAGATAGATAGATATGTGATAGATATGTGATAGATAGATATGGGATAGATAGATAGATAGATAGATAGATAGATAGATAGATAGATAGTAGATAGATAGATAGATAGATATGGGATAGATAGATAGTAGATAGATAGATAGATAGATAGATAGATAGATAGAGTGATAGATAGATATGTGATAGATAGATAGATAGATAGATAGATAGCTAGATAGATAGATAGATATATATGAGATAGATAGATATCAGATAGATAGATATGAGATAGATAGATAGATAGATAGATAGATATGAGATAGCTAGATATGAGATAGATAGATAGACAGATAGATAGATATGGGATAGACAGAAAGATAGAAATAAAAAGATAGATTGCTGAAAGATAGACAGGTGATAGATAGATAGATAGATAGATATATGAGATAGATAGATATATAAGATAGATATGAGACAGATAGATATATGAGATAGATAGATATATAAGATAGATATGAGACAGATAGATATGAGATAGATAGATATGAGAGAGATAGATATGAGATAGATAGATATGAGATAGATAGATAGACAGATAGATAGATAGATATGGGATAGACAGAAAGATATATATAAAAAGATAGATTGGTGAAAGATAGACAGGTGATAGATAGATATATATATGAGATAGATATATAAGATAGATATGAGACAGATAGATATATGAGATAGATAGATATATAAGATAGATATGAGACAGATAGATATATGAGATAGATAGGTGATAGAGAGATAGAAAGATATAGTAGGTTATAGATAGAAAAGTAATCAGGTGATAGATTGGTGATAGGTAGAAAGACAGACAGGTGATAGATAGATAGATAGATTGATAGATATGTGATAGATAGATATGTGATAGATAGATAGATAGATAGTAGATAGATAGATAGATAGATAGATAGATATGGGATAGACAGAAAGATAGAGATATAAAAAGATAGATTGGTGAAAGATAGACAGGTGATAGATAGATATATGAGATAGCTATGAGACAGATAGATATACGAGATAGATAGGTGATAGAGAGATAGAAAGATATAGTAGGTTAGAGATAGAAAAGTAATCAGGTGGTAGATTGGTGATAGGTAGAAAGACAGACAGGTGATAGATAGATAGATAGATAGATATGTGATAGATAGCTAGATAGATATGAGATAGATAGATATGTGATAGATAGATAGATAGATAGATAGATAGATAGATATGAGATAGATAGATATTAGATAGATAGATAGATATGTGATAGATATGTGATAGATAGATAGATAGATAGATAGATAGATATGAGATATATAGATATGTAGATAGATATGAGATAGATAGATATTAGATAGATAGATAGATAGATATGTGATAGATAGATATGAGATAGATAGATATGAGATAGATAGATATTAGATAGATATAAGATAGATAGATAATATGAATAGATAGAATGTAGATAGATATATAGATAGAGATAGATAGATATAGATAGTATAATAGATATGATAGAAGATATGAGATAGATAGATATGAGATAGATAGATAGATAGATAGATAGATAGATAGATATGAGATAGATATAAGATAGATAGATAGATATTAGATAGATATAAGATAGATAGATAGATAGATAGATAGATAGATAGATAGATAGATAGATAGATAGATATTAGATAGATATGAGATAGATAGATAGATAGATAGATAGATAGATAGATAGATAGATAGATAGATAGAAAGTCAGTAGTATAGATAGATATTAGATAGATAAATATGAGATAGATAGATATTAGATAAATATGAGATAGATAGATTGATATGAGATAGATATGTGATAGATAGATAAATAGATTAGATAGAATAGATACATACGTTTTTGTTAGCTAGGTATATGGATTATTTATACATCTGCCAATAATCATCCATTATTTATCCACCTAACTATACTGGAAGTTGCTTGCATGGATCGATCAGATTGGCAATGTCATAGCTAGTTGTGCCATCATGTTATCCCCTCACTGACCTGTTTACTACAGGTGCTATTCTGGAGAGCAGTGCTGGAGATGGGGTCACTCTGCTGTACTGGCAGGATCTGTCTGTGAATCCATTCAAGTAACCTCGTGTGCACTTGTGACCATGGTTTTCTGGATACCCTTCTCCATAGTCACGAGGAGCTCACTAGAGCCGCCGACAGGGGGCGTGATTTACAGACCCGACCTTTTATGTCTCAGCACACAGAGAAAATGATGACAGATAAAGGTAACCAGCGATACATTATAAAGATACATTTCTATCACGAGTGGACACAAGCAGCTCTCCTGCTCTTACAATCCCTCTTTGTTAGTCTTGGATTCCCAAGAAAGTCCCTACAGATCCCCAAAGAAAGTAATCTCTGCCATCTCGCATTGATAGCCCTGATTAACATTTTCACTTGAAAGTTTGATCTTTCCCCTTCCATAATAGTGATGTTGTTAAATCTCTCATTTGTGTTCCTCAACCTCCCTTGTTTGGCCATTTCACCTGTAATCGAATTTCCAGTCGTTTTTCCCAGTGCATGAAAGGTAGTTCTGTTCACACTGTAGGCTTTGTTTCTGCCTCCATACACGGTGGTACCAAGGGAACCGGCTACACACTGTGCTAGGTATACCTAACAAAGCCTGGGCGCACACAATCCCATCCACAAGATGCAGGCAGGCAAGCAGCCCCTTACTGAAAAGCATAAGACAACATAATAAACCATAACACATTGTAGAATATACTGAACCCCTGAGATCTCTTCTAAAAGTCTATGACCCAGGTCCAGAGAAACCTACAGGCTTATGAATTATAAAGTTTGTTTCTTAATGGGTCAGAGAGCTGCCTAAAAATCTATGGATCCGAGTTGCATTTATAAATAATGGGTCTATATAGCTTTCAAGGCCTCTCTCTCTGAAGGTCTACACAGCTAATGTCAAAATGGCGTCCAAAATCCAACAGCATTTTGCATTGTTGGACCGCAGATTTGCGCAGAAGCCTCAGTTTGTTTTGGGATTTGCCTTCGGTCCCATACAACTGACTAAGGAGAATCCTCCCAAACGCGTTAGCGTTTGTTCACAGATGTAATCTCTAATACTGTACTCTTGTCATGTTTTTATGATGTATTGGAAATAAAGCTTATTTTTTACTTTTTCAGCCATCTGGATCCAAGCTGAATTTTCATCTATTTGCATACACTTGAATGTATCGCAATCCGATGGCAATCCGGTGGAATATATAACATGCCGGATTTTAAAACCAACGGTGTAGACCTAACCTTACATGTATAAATCTATAATTCTACATTAATAAAACAAAAGGGTCTCTATAAACATGTATATAATTGAACTACATTTATAAATCCATGAGTAAATATATTGTAATCTTCTCCCATAGACTCTAATGTAAAACCCTCCTTCGTCTACACGAGCTTCTTTTTCTGCCGTTTTTTTTACTGGCTATTTGCTCATCCAAAAAACCCCAAAAGGGCAAAAAATTTACTACAGGAGTCTATGGAAACCCGGACTCTTTTGGGGGCATTTTTTTGCCGCGATTTTTTTTAATAAAACCCTCCCAGAGACCCAGTTTCACCTAAATGGGGGGTAACAAAGGTTTAAACCTTACCAATTTTGCATCAATGTTGATAGTCCTTTTTGACCCTTTTTTAATAAAAAAGATCATGCTTGGCCGCTAAACGATTTGCGCAATTTATAATTTTTTTTCGCTAAAAAATCCTTTTTTTTTTTTTTTTTTTTTTTTTTTACAGATTTTGGCATCAAATCATTTTTTTTTTACAAAAATTATTGATGCTAAAACCTTTTCTAAACATATTTTGCGCTAATAAAGTTATCTCGCTACTGACGCTGAAAATACGTTTTTTACGGATTTTGGTGGGCAAGAATCCGTTTTTTTATTTTTTTTTTTTGGCACTAAAATAATTTTTTTTACAGATTTTGGCGCTAAATAACGTTATATCGCCTTTTGACGGCAAAATAATTTTTTTTTTTTTTAACGGATTTTGGCGCAAGAATCTGTTTTTTTACGTTTTTGGCACTAAAATAATTTTTTTACAGATTTTGGCGCTAATAAAGTGATCTCGCTTCTGACACAAAATATTTTTTTTTTTACGGAATTTGGCGCAATAATGCGTTTTTGGGGATTTTGGCACTAAAATGCTTTTCTTTACAGATTTTGATGCTAATAAAGTTATCTTGCTGTATGCAAAGATAATGTGGGTTTTTGTGGATTTTGGGGCAAGAATCTGGTGCAAAATTTAATAAAGTAGTAGCACGAGCCACAAGGACAATGGCCCCACAATAGCTAAAGTGATCTAAAGGAAGTGACTACTTAACATGCTAAACTCCACCTGAGGGAGTAGTTTACATCCAATGGCTTAATTTTTTGCAATAAATTAAAAAGCAGAGCAAAGACGCTTCAAAAAACGCTTCAAAAACGCCCAAAAAACGGGACATTTTTTTAGCTGCTTTTGACAGGCAATGGACAGAAAACTCAGTTTTTTTGAAACGTTTTTAGTAATTCGTTTTCAGGTCGTTTTTTGTCCACTGCAGTGTAGACATAGCCTAACACTTTAGCAAATGGGCTGAACTGGATGGACGTATGTCTTTTTTCGGCCTAACTATGTAACTATGTGACTTAGGCCAAATGTATAAAAACTGTCTAGGTCTAAGGCTATGTTCACACAGTGTTTTTCAATCCGACAAACAGATTGAAAAACGCTGCATCAAACACATTCTGTGCAGCAGAAATAAGGTGTCTGCTGCACAAGATGAATCTAGAATTGACATGTCAGTTCTTTGAATGGGTCCAAAAGACACATCAGAAGACGCATGTAAAACACGCATCAACATTAAAACGTCTGAACGCCGAAGCATGTTTTACAGTGAAACCAATGTAAATCACACTGCACATTGTTAGATTTTTTTGTTAGGGTCGAAACATGGGACCCAAAACACGCATCTAAAAAACGCGTGTGAAAAATACCCTAAAACCCTTTTTTTTTGCCCATAGAAACAATCAAAGCTCCATTTTCTAAGTGCCTTAGACCTAGACAGTTTTCATACATGTCCCCCATAGTATTATAGGTACAGGGGGTATGGAAAGTATTCAGACCCCTTTCTTTTTTCATTTTTTTCATTTGCAGTCTTTTGGTAAGACCAAAAATTTTCATTTTTTCCCATTAATTACACTTTTCCCCCCCCCCCCCCCCTTTAAAGAAAAAAAACAAATGTAGATTTTTTTTTTGAAAATTTTTATTGAACAAGAAATTAAATACACAAACATAATTTAAACGACCTTGCTCAGTATTAGTAAACCCCTTTTTGAGTAGTACAACCATGAGTCTTCTTGGGAATGATCAACAATTTTTCCATCCCATTGGGGATCCTCTGCCATTTTCCTTGCAGTCCTTTCCATTTCCCCAATTGATGGGAACGTTGGGGACACCTTTTCAAGTCTCCCAAGATGCTAAATGGGTTAGGTCGGGCTCCGCTGGGCCATCAAGAATGGGCCAGAGTTGTTCTAACCCACTCTTTTTTTATTTTGGGGTGTGTGCTTGGGTCATTGTCTTTTGGGAAAAAGAACTTGGGCCCCAGTCTGAGGTCCAGAGCACTCGGGAAGATTTTTTCATCCAGAATTCTCTTATTTGGCCCTTTATTTTCCCTTAAAATTCAACCATTCGTCCTGTCCCGCGCGAAAAACCCCCCCATAATAAAGCTCCCCACACCTTTTTCACTTTTGGGATTGTATTGGGCAGGGTACATGCTAGGTTTTCTCCACAATACCGCTTACAATTAACACCAAAAAGTTCAATCTTCCTCTCAGACCAGAAATCTTTTTTCTTATAGTCTGGGATCCTTCATTTTTTTTTTCCTGCAGACGTATTGGCTTTCATTGTCTTTCACAAAGGGAGAGGTTCCATCGGTACATCGCCAAAAAACCCCAACTGGTGGAGGGCGCAGGAAGTTGACTTTGGGGGGAACTTTCCCCATCTCCCTCCTCCTCTCGGGACTCAGCCACAGTGATCTTGGGGGTTTTGCTTTTCCTCTCTCACCAAGGGTCTTCTCTCACTATTTCTTTGTTTGGTGGACGGCCGGGTCAAGGAAATTGTGGGGCCAAACTCTTCCTTTAAGGATTATGGAGGCCCCCTGTCTTTGAACCTTGAGTGCTGCAGAAATTCTTTTTTTAACCCTTTCCCAAAAAAATCTTACCTTTCCACAAGTCGTCTGAGCTCCTTGGCAGTTCCTTTTTTCCTGATTTTGGTGCTCTAAAAATCACTGTGAGCTGTGAGGGCTTTTTATAGACAGGGGTGTGCCTTTCCTATCAAGTCCAAACAGTTTTAATTAAACACAGGTGGCTCCAATGAAGGAGTAGAACCTTCAAGGAGGATCAAAGGAAATGGACACATTTAGTTAAAAATGGGGTCAAAGCAAAGAGTCGAATATTTTTACAGTTTTTATTTCAGTTTTTCTGTTTAATCAATTTTCAAAAATACCCCCATTTTTGTTTTTTTTTTTTTCAAGATGGGGGGGAGAGTGTACATTTAAAAGCAATAAAAGAACTTTTTTGCTCTTACCAAATGGGCCCCGAAACAGAGAGGAAAAATTAAAGCAGTCTGAATACTTACGATCCACTGTAATAGACATTAAGGTTTTTTTGTAAATTTTGTGTGTTTTTACTAAATTTATATATAAAATAAAAATAAATATATTATAAATTTTTAATATATCATCCACAAACCAAAACATTCAATGGCCCCAAACCTCCAAAAAAAATTAACGATTAAAAAAGGTTATTACATAGCAGGGCTGGGACAAGGTGTTCTGGTGTCCTAGGCAAATAAGGCATGTAGCGCCCCCACCTCTCCCCCCCCAAGTAAAAAACAGCTAAATGAACTTTTGCACCCCTTTTCATTAAGGGGGGTCCTAGGGGGTCAACCCCCCCCCTT
>JAODAL010027428.1:0-54978 GCA_025379985.1 Phyllomedusa bahiana
TTTTTACAAAACAGCAGAAAACACACTTAATTAACCCTGGGATATAAATTGCGCAAAGAAATGGCTGCCAAAAATTTATCAGCTTTTGTGGATTGTAAAAACGCTGTTTTCTTTAATGAATGCAACAGCAAAAACAGGCCTTAGATAACCCTTGGATATTCAATGTGCTCCAGAACTGAGCAGATAGCATGAAAATGTATATGCAGCTGAATTGGACACACACTGGACTTCAATTCCAATACCCCACAAATCAAAATTAGAACGTAAGAGAAGCAGTCTCTGAGAAAAGCTGTGACACCCCCCAAAAATCGCTGTATAAAAGTTCTTTCTTTTGTATGAGATCTCAGCTACTGGAGCTGCAGCAGCTACAACACGACAAAGAGAGAGGAGTGTGAACTGCCAGCGTCCGGACTTATATAGTGCGGGGACGTCACAGAATCCCGCCGGTCCCTGATTGGCTTCATCTCTCCACATGTCATTCAGGGTGCTCCTTTCTTCCTCCCAGAGTTCTTTGCCCCATGTAATGCCATGTGCTTGCAGCCATTTTATCAATTCACTTCGTTCACGCGAATCACCCCAAACTTCAACTTCGTTCAGAATCGAAGTTTTCATGAAATTCTAAACGAATTCCACTTCATTAGAATCGATTCGCCCATCTCTAAATGTAATGCTCCAGATTCTCAACTAGCTCAAAGGAAGGTCAGTTTTATAGCTTCTCTAATCAGCAAAACTGTTGTTAGCTGTGCTAACATACTTGCACAAGGGTTTTCAAGGGTGTTCAAAATATCCAATAGCGTTCTTACACAGTTAGCAAACACAATGTACCATTAGAACACTGGAGTGATGGTTGTTGGAAATGGGCCTCTATACACCTAATGTATGTGCATTAACAACTAGACGTTTGCAGCTAGAATAGTCATTTACTACATTAACAATGTATAGAGTGTATTTCTGATTCATTTAATGTTGGCTTCATTGAAATAAACTGCTTTTCCTTCAAAAAATAAGGAAATTTCTAAATGGCCCCAAACTTTTGAACGGTAGTGTATTGACCATTGTATCAACTAATACCTCATATTTGGTATTTATAATGAAGATATAATGACATATAATGAAATGGTTTGTAATTTTTAAAGTAGGTGCACTTCAATTGTGAGAGACAGAATCTTAAAAAAAAAAAACAGAAAATCACATTTTATGATTTTTAAATAATTAATTTGCATTTTAATGCATGAGCTAAGTAGTTGATCACCTACCAACAAGCAAGAATTATTACTCTCACAGACCTGTTAGTTTTTCTTTAACCCCTTATCGACCACCCGCTGTCAAAAGACCTGCGCAGTTCCAAGTCGTTTGTCTGCAGCGACGCCAAAAGACCTGCTGCAAACAGAGGGGTTTTGCCTCCCATCGCCGCAACTGCAAGAGGAACAGAGCTGTAGTTAACAGATCTGTTCCTAGAGCAGTCTCTGAAAGCACCAGGGTGGAGAGGAAACCTCCGATCCCCCACGCTTAACCCTTTAATTGTCACGGTCGGTGACAGCAGCATAATCAAAGGGTATTTCCCTACTGGAGTAGGATGGATCTGGTTGCCGGGACCTCTGGTGACCCGAAGAAGCCCAGGGCATGTCTGTACAGTAAGCCATGGGACCTAAAGCAACCCCAGGGCTGTCTGTATAGGAAGTCTGCAGTCAGGGCACACTGTGTGCAGCCCTGGCTGCTGCCTGTGTCAGTAATGTATTAGCATATATAAGAATGCTAATTAGCTACTACAGGTCATACGCAACGACCCGTCCATACATGGAGTTCGAGTAGGACACCTACAGGTGAAGTGTTCGGCCTTCGCGGACGACCTACTTCTATACCTTACGAAACCGCTTATCTCGTTACCTGCTGTGCTCAGGGTCTTAGAGGAATACAGCTTGTTCAGCAACCACAAAATCAAAATGATGAAGAGCACAGCACTGGGTCTCAATATCTCCTGTCAGGATCTACAACAATTGAAATCGTCCTTTTCGTTCTCCTGGACCACGGAATCGCTCCTGTACCTAGGGGTGCGCATACCTGCTGAGCCGAGTAAGACCTTTGATTTAAACTTTGCTCCGTTATTACGCAGGACCTCCTGAAATGGGACAGATGCGATTTTTCTTGGATAGGCAGGATTAACATCTTGAAAATGAATATCCTGCCCCGTCTACTGTACCTATTTCGGGCCGTCCCAATCTCCCTACCTAAAACCTTCTTCGTGACCCTGCGCCAACTGGTTAGTCATTTTGTATGGGCGCGTAAGCATCCTAGGATAGCCCAATCCACCCTGACACGTCCAAAATTAGAGGGGTGTCTGTCCCTGCCTGATTTCCACGCTTACTATTTAGCAGCGGTAGCGGTTCGCATGCTAGATGCTTTTCGCAGTGAGAAATCTAAACTATGGGTTCAGCTTGAGCCACTGTTCTACAGAGTGCCAGTAGCGGGCCTTCCTTGGCTTCCACCAACAATCCTCCGTAGGAAACTGCTAACTAGCATCCCTCTAATAACACAAACGTCAATCTCTGTTTGTAGGACCTTTGCTTCCAAAATGACTATACTGACCACCGGGGGTCCCTGCTCTCCACTTCTGGGCAACCCAATGTTCCCAGAGTCGTTAGTGGTACCCTTCTCTTGCCTCATAGGAAGTGGCGCTGCCCGATCAGTCTTTGCGAGTGTGATCTCTGGTAGCTCCCTGATAAGTTATGAGGACCTAGTGGGTGATACGGGCACTACGAGGTTTTCTAGGTTTAATTATTATCAACTTAGCAGCCTTTACTCCAGATGCCAGATGATCCTCGATATTCACAGACCGGCTTCTCTATTTGAACGATGGTGTCTGGGTAAACACTCAGAAAAATGACCCCTCTCAGGTCTCTATAAAATGCTAACTGCCCTCCCTCTGCTGGATAAACTTCCTTTCCAGAGGAGCTGGGAACAGGAGCTGGGCATCGAGCTCTCGGAGGAGGATTGGGGCAGGGCTTTTCTTTTAGCACACAAATCATCTGTCTCCACTAAAGCCCAAGAATTGAATTATAAAATACTGACGAGGTGGTACAGGGTCCCGGCTCTGCTGCATGTCCTTTATCCAGTAGTTCCGAATATATGCTGGTGCTGTGGAGTAACTGTGGGGACAATGGCTCACATATGGTGGGATTGCCCTGTCCTACAGCCTTTCTGGCTAAAAGTGATTGACAATATCCGCCTTGTTACAGATGTGTCTTTGCAGGCGATTCCAACTCATCTTCTTCTTTTTGCACTCCCAATCCCGGCCTCGACCCTTAAGAATCACCTTATATCTCAGCTAATACTTGCTGCCAAAACTGTGATCCCCTGATTATGGTGAACTGTGTCTAGCCCGTCCATATTGGACTGGTTTAAAGAAGTCCACACGATACAAAGACGGGAAGAATTTAGAGTCGATTCTCCTACGCTTTACAAAACATTTCTCCAAACCTGGGAAGATTGGATAATCTTCTGTGGATCAGACCAGTACCTAAATTACTCTTAACTTCATGTTAAGGAGAATACAGAGTTAATTCTCGAATGCCGTGCAATGACTGAACCGACTACGAGTTTTAGTTTGTTATAATTATTTTTAATTTCTGCTTGTTACGATTACTTTGCAATGTTTTTCCGGATGGATACGGATGTTGTTCTGCGTCAACAGTTGATCATAATGTCATTTAGCACTTCTTAAACTATCATACTCTCTCGCGGTAGGGGGGCACCCTGTTATGGGGGGGCAACGGCCGTGCGCGATGCTGGACTCAAAGACTGTGGGATTTCCCCCTCTTATATCTGCTAGCTAAAATGTGTCATTGTTCACTTTGCAAGATAATTTGTATGTTGATGCTTGTTAAGTTATCACTTTTCTCATTTGCTCGAACTCAGTATAACTTTTTAGATATGTCTGCCTCTGACCTTAATAAAGCTTATGTTTGAATATGTAAAAAAAAAGAATGCTAATTAGCATAAGAATATGCTAATACATTACTAAATAAAAAAACGTGTTTAATAATTATCCCTTAAAGGGATTTAAAAAAGTAAAAAAAATGTAAAAAAGTGTAGTAAAAAAAATTAATAAAAAAAAATTGGCATACAATACACAAAAAACCCAAATCTACACATATTAGGTATCTACACAACCATAATAACCTGTAGAGTTAAAATAAAACATTATTTTATTTTGAAATGTGAATAGTGTGAAAAAATGCACAAAAACTGTTTTATGTTCATGCTATAAAAGTGTTTTTTTTAAAACATTCTGCAGTAATTTATTTGTAAAATTAAACTTCGCCCCCCAAAAAATACAACTTCCACCACATAAAACAAGTACTCATATAACTGTGTCACTTAAAAAACTAAAAAGTTATGAATGATGACACGCAAAGAGGCAAAAAACAAAAAAATGTTGCTTTGTCAGGCCTGAGGCTTAAGGGGTTAAGAAGCACTCATTATCTGTATTAATTACACCTGTTTGAACTCATTACCTCTATAAAAGACACCTGTCCACAAACTCAATCAATCACACTCCAAGCTCTTTACCATGGCCAAGACCAAAAAACTGTCTCAGGACACCAATGACAAAATTGTATACCTGCAAAATTGTAGGCTGGGATGGGCTACAGGACAAAACGCAAGCCGCTTGGTGAGAAGGCAAAAACTGTGGGCATAATTATTAGGAAATTGAAGAAACACAAGATGACTGTCAATCTTTCTCGGTCTGGGGCTCCACGCAAGATTTCGCCTCGTGGGTACGGATGATTCTAAGAAAGGTCAGGAATCAGCCCAGAACTACACAGGAGGACCTGGTCAATGATCTGAATAGAACTGGGACCACCATCTCAAAGATTACTGTTAGTAACACACTAAAAGTAACTTTACCTGGACCTCAAAGATGAAATGCAAGCCAATGTTATTGATATTAAGGTGTGCCACGAAGTACTGAAAATTAGCTCTGGTACTTTCCTAGAAGATGAAGGTGTCATCTATGTACCTCCCCCAGAATAAAATCTGGGAGGGGCATTGATCATACTCTGGTAGGGATACCAGGGTTGCCTCCCAATAGCCCAGGAACAAATTAGCATATGTGGGAGCACACTGGCTCCCAATAGCAGTGCCCCTGAGGTGGTAGAAGGTCTTATTGCCTAAGATGAAAAAATAATGTCTCAAAAAAAAAATCCAACAGTTTAATAACAAAATTTTTATGTGCCTGAATATTTCCCGAAGATAAGAAGTGTTGTACAGATTCATGTGGAATATTGCTGTACAACACTTCAACATCGATAGAAGCCAAAAGTACATCATCACCAGCAGAAATACCATCCAATCTATAGGAGGTATCCCGTATATAAGATGGTAAAATGACCACAAACTTTTGTAAATACGGTCAATATAGATACCTACATTCTGTGTGATGGACCCAACACCCGAAACAATAGATCTACCCTTTAAGGGACAAAGTCTCTTATGGATTTTCAATTAGGAGTAGAAAGTAGGTGTCTAAGGATTAGAAGGCATCATAAACTTAAGTTCAGTGTGGGAAATAAGGCCAGCCTCAAGCCCTTCAGTAAGTAACTGCTCAAGTTCAGCGACAAAAACTAGTTTTTAGGATCTTTCGATAAAACAGCAAAAACAAACCTTCTTGAAATTGCCTCCTCATAAGTCTCCAAAATTAGAGATGATTGGAAGCTTTGGATAGAGTCAATCTTTTTTAATTAGGAGTAGAAAGTAGGTGTCTAAGGATTAGAAGGCATAATAAACTTAAGTTCAGTGTGGGAAATAAGGCCAGCCTCAAGCCCTTCAGTAAGTAACTGCTCAAGTTCAGCGACAAAACTAGTTGTAGGATCTTTCGATAAAACAGCATAACAAACCTCTCTTGTAATGCCTCCTCATAATGTCTCCAAAATTAGAGGTGATTGGAAGCTTTGGATAGAGTCAATCTTTTTTAAGACGGCCTAAAGTATTACATAGAAATACTGGGAATTATTGCAGCCCGCTTTTTTCTTTTTTCCATGTTTTTTAAGATTCCTTTCTTCCGGAATTTGAACGGAATAACAATCATTGATAAAGCATGGTGCAAGGGTACTTTGATTCTTTTCTGCATAACCTGTACACTATCGACAACAATTTCCTCATTGTTTATAGCTTCTGTAGTAGTGACTATGGCAGTTCTAATGTTCATTGTTTGTCATTATTTTGACAGTTAATATTTCCTTATGTAAAAATGTAGTACCCTGTTGGTTACTTTTGTACTAAGTCATGTTTTACGGGTTCTTTTTTGTTGGAAATTTAATAAAAATACTTCATGTTAAAAAAGAAAAAACAGTATAACAAGTACAGTATGGTCTCACAAAAGGTCATTACACATCCTAGTATAATTAGTCTGGTTTAGCATGACAATATAACCCCCCTTTTAGATGTTTTAAAAAACAGAGATTATCACGTTAAAGGGGTAAAGAGCATGAAAACTTCCTGGATTGAGATTTCTAAAGGGAAAAAGTGTTTTAAGAAGAAATGTTCTTCAGAAACCACTCTTAGAAATAAATCTCTTTCGGAGGTATCCAATTGAGAAGGGGGCATCCTCCTACGCTTTAGTTTAAGATCAGTCTCAGCACCCAGTATTTCCCTCTCATCAAGTAATGGAAGCAGTGTGTGTATCCCCTCAAGGTCATGTGCTGTGACCCCTAATTCTTGACATTCTAATTGACTTTTGGTCTTAAAAAATGTATGCCATTTCAACTTTCGTGCAAACAAATGTAGGTCTTTCACCCATTCAAAACCCTAGCAGAAAGATTAACAATTTGACGATGATCAGAGATTAACGTTTCTGTTGTTGGTGTAGACCATATGGAGGTCCCCTCTCCCCTCTAAAAAAGAGGGTGTATTGGAGACCCCAGGGGTGAAGGATGCATAATAATTACATTTTTTGCCTCTCCCTCCTCGTTTTGTTTAACCCCAAATCTTTAGAGCTCCAACCCTTTGGTCTAACTTGACTCCGAGCTCTCTCAATCAGTACCTGAGAATTAGTGTCAGATGACTCAGCGTCTGATGAAACTAAATCCTTGGAAGCAGGGACTTTAGATTGTAAAAAAAATGTAAGCTCTGCTCTCCTTAAAGTCAAGAAGGTCCCTTACATATTTTTTGGTTTTTGTGTTTAAAAGGGGTTTTGCCTGATCTAATGTTGACGGGATCTTCAAAAAGGGTATTTTAAAACCCCTTTTTTAAAAAAGTCATCAAATAAGTGAAACCTTGGGCACGCCTTCCTTACATGCCCTTGGGTTTCGACAGTTTACATTAGACAAGACCAGGAGTCAAGGAGCTGATTGGCCCCACTTGCGTTTTTTGCTTTTTTCTGAAGGTAGGGAACATGAACCAGCTTTAATGGGACTGGGTTGAAATATCCTGTGTCTTTTGTATAGAGAATCCACTGGTTAAAATTTAATTATTTGAGTAAACATGTAGACGCTCCCTGGCATCTCTACTCAGCCCCACTCCCTCTCTGCTTGTGAAGGAATGAAAGACATGCCTGGAGTTATCTTTCTCCTGACAGATAAGAGGGAGAAAAAAAATGCAAATAGCTTGTGACTATACAGTTCTCCTTGTGGATTAGCAAAAAAAATTTTGCTCATTTACAGAGACTGAGCATCAGGAATGGCATTGGAGGTTGAGTGATGACATCAAGGGATTTTCTTTTTCTTTAAAAACAAACACAACACCCCTTTTTCAAGCCTCAAGAGGGGAGTATCAGCCTGTTAGGTAAGGAACTCACTTCTTGGCAAAAGCCCTTTAAGTCCCGCCTGATATTTTTAATTGACGTTTGTAGACCCTGTACACAACTAGCAAAATCTGGGTCCCCCTTAAATTTAAGAGCCTGCTCAATCAATGTACTCAAAGTACCTGAAGTAGTTTCCAACATTTTATTTGGTTCCTTAAGTAAAAGTTTAATCAATCTAAGTAAACCTCCCACTCAGACAAAAGAGATTCACATTGCAATCTAATAGCTGTTGTTACAGAGATCTGTAGGTATAATACGAGATTCAATATAATGTTCTAGCTTCTTTACTTCCCACGAAGATTTTATATTGGCTTGATACAGATTTTTAAAGATTACTCTTAAATCAGAAGGGTCACTTTGATCAGATTTTTAAAACGTATAGAAAAAAAACAGCCCTAGCTTTTTTTTCCATTCTCAGTTCAAAGGGGGGCCTCAAAAACCCCCGGCTATTCAAATAAACTAAATAAAGTCCACAAAAACATATACATTGTTAGGAAAACAAAAATACATATCACTGCAAAAACTATTTCCCAACTAAAATATAACTTTTAATAAATACCGTAAAAAAAATTATATGACAATTCCCCAGAAACAAAACACAACAATCAGATGCCAATATACGAAACAAAACAAAAAAAAGGGCTACAAAAATAATACAAAGGAGGGATAATGGAGGAGGATAAAAAAAAAAAAAACTATACCTCCTCTACCCTGACTATCAGTGGGGTCATCGCCCTGAAAAGAGCGGTCCCTTAAATATACAGACTCCCTCAATATGCCCTAAAGATAATGAAAATGCCAAAAGCAAATACAAATCCAAAATAAGCAAATAAATCAAAAATTTACACAAAAAATGAAATTATAAGTGCTTAACAAAATTGCAAACAAGCAGCAAAAAGAAAAAAATAAATGACAATAAGCTATTACCTAAAGTGTATGATGACACACATGGCACCTCTGATGCTGGGAGACAATTCCGAATCACAAAGAGTCTCCCTTTAAAGGAAATGCAACCCCAACAATGTATAAATAATAAAGATTGAATGCCTCCACCATACAAATGAAACTAAATATACATATTCCAGGAACATGCCGCTAACCGGATGTAATAATCGGTGTTCACTAGAATCAACTGTGCATAACCGGAAGCAAAAAATTGAGGATGACGGCCAAAAGCACCTAATATAAATAAGAATATAAAGAACATGTCTACACCAAGGCGCATATATAAGATGCATATGATATATAAAAAAAAAAGGGCGATAAAAAGCATCCCAAAATAAATAAAGGGGCGCAAATAAAAATGAAGGCGCATATGTAAGCGTCGCATTTATATAATGTGCATAGAAAAGCTAAGGCGCATATTACAGCGTCTTAAACAAACCATGTAAATAAAGACACATGTCTAAATGTAGACAGACAGTGTATATTAGAGAGTCCAACACATACAATATATATATACAAATAACTACGTCTAATACATATTAAGGCGCATCAAAACGTCTAGCGTCAAAAAGACGCATTAGACGCATTACATATAAATGCAGGAGGTATATACAAGCAGAAGTGGCTAAAAAGTGCCATATAATATCCATATCTATCTATCTATCAAATTTTCTATTTATTATTATCATCTTCTATCTATCTTTCGTGGGTTTTTTTTTTAAAACAGAAAATTTTTTTTAACGTATTTTATTTTTGTGTGTGCTGTTATTGTTATTGTATTTAGTTACACCGTACAGGTGACCCCCCATTTTAAAATTTTTTTGTAGGTGCGAACCAAATTTTGTGTGTTTGTATTACAAATAGGGGGGATGGGCTGCTCCATTTGGTTTTTGCACTCCCCCCATCCACAGACTTTTTTAAACAGTGAGTGTATTTTTTAGATGGTGCCTTTTTTAACATTCAGAAAAGGGAGGTTTGGTTTTGGAACCCCCAGGAAAATTGCGTTAGTTTTAAACGGTGTAGGGCCCCCCTGCATTGAGGGGTTCATTGGGAAATCGAAAGGGGGGCTTAAGAATTTTTTCGCAAAAGTGTGAAAAAAAAGAACCTCATAAAACTTTGTTTTTTTTTTTTAAAGCAAAAAAGTTTTTTTAAAAAAATTTTTTATTTTTTTGTGCTGCTGTTATTGTTATGTGTATTTAGATTACGCTGTCACCCGCGTGCACCCCCTTTTTAAATTTTTTTGGGGTGCTGAACCTTTTATTTTGTTTTGTTGTGTAAATTTCAAATAGGGGCGATGGGGGTGCCTCCATCTTGGTTTTTTTGAAACCACCCATTACACAGACTTTTTTTAAACAGTGCAGTGTATTTAGTAGTTGGGGGCCTTACATTCAGAAAGGTAGGTTTGGATGGAAAACAGAGAAATTTTTGGTCTAGTGTTTAAAAGCAGTGTAGGGAAACCCCCTGCATTTAAGGGTTTAAATGAAGTCGGGAAAGGGGGGCTTAAAACCCCAAATTTTTCGCAAAAAATGTGAACAAAAAAACCTCAAAAAAACTTTGTGTTTTTTTTTTAAAACAGAAAGTTTTTTTTCAACGTATTCTTTTTTTGTGTGCCCGCTGTTTTTTGGGTTTTTGTGTATTTTTGGAAATTTTGCTGTCACAGCGTTGGGCCCCCCATTTTAAAAATTTTTTTTTGGGGGGGCTGAACCAAATATATTGGGTGTTGGGGGATTACAAATAGGGGGGATGGGCTTGCCCCCCCATCTTGGTTTTTTTCCCCTCCCAAACCCAAACTTTTCCCCAGACTTTTTAATCAGTGCAGTGTATTTAGTAGTGGGCCCCAAATTCTGAAAGGTTGGTCTGGTGGGAAACCCCAGGAAAAAGCGTTTGTTTTAAACGCAGTGAAGACCCCCCTGCTTGAGGGGCTCGTTGAAAGCCCAAGGTTTTGGGGTTAAAACAATTTTGCGCAAAAGTGTGGAAAAAAAGAACCTTTAAAAAACTTTCGTGGTTTTTTTAAAAACAGAAAGTAATTTTTTTAACGTTAAATTTTATTTTTTTTGGGGCTGCTTTAAATTTTTTAAGTGTATTTAGATTTCAAACCGTCACAGCGTGCACCCCAAATTTTTAAATTTTTTTGGAGTGCTGAACCAAATTTTATTGTGTTTTTGTGTATTACAAAAAGGGGGGGATTGGCTGCCTTTCCCTCTTGGGGGGCGACATGTATGAATCTCACCAGGGCCGGGGGGGCACCTTTTTTCCCAGTTTCCCCGGGGGAATCGCGCCTGAATTTTTGGCGGGGCCGGGGCGCCCATCATACAAAACATGTTAAAAGTCCCCCGGCCTCGGGCCTGTGTGTTAGGCGCAGTGCAGGAAATGGAAAGGGGAGTGCGGCGCTGCGCCTATGATTCGGCCCGGAGGTTTTTGCCCGGGCATACATGGGGGGGGGAAAAGTCCGCCGGTTTCCCAAACCAATGGTGGGGCGGAATTTCGGGGACCCCAGGGGGGCAGTGCGGCGCTGCGCCTAAGATTCGCCGTCCGAGGGGTGCGCTGTTTAAAAGCGGGCCAAAAATTTCCCTGCGCCTCGCCAGTGTGTTTGGGGGACTGTGCGGGGACAAAAGGGGGGGGAGTGCGGGGGGCAAAAGGGCCGTGCGGGCTGCGCCCAAAAAACTTCCGATTTCTAGAAAAGGCTTTGGAAAAGGCCCAGAAACATTTCCCCAAAATGGGCCCTGCGGATATGAATCAAAAAAAAGCCTTTTAAAGGGGTTCCCAAAAATTCTCAGTAAAAAAAAATGAAACCCTAAAAAATAAAAAATAATAAAAAAAAAATCACTTTCCCAAATTTTCCTAATTTAAAATTGGATTTGGAAATTGGGCCCGGGAAAAATACGTTAATTTAAAAATTTAGAAAGCATTCTGAAATTTGGGCGGCAATAAACCGGGGGGAATTTTGAATAGGAACCCCCCCAAGGTGAACCATTAAAAAAACCTTTTTGGGGAAAATTTAGGGCCAATCAAAAATCCACGGGGGGGATAAATTTAAAAAAAAAATAAAAAAAATCTGAAAAGGCCCGTTTTTGGGTTAAACTAAACCCGGGGGCTTTGGGTAGCTCGGGCCCAAACAGAATAGGGGCGACAAAAAGACCCATTCTAGTTATGGAGAATTATTGACCCCAAACAAATAGGGGCGACCCAAAAAACCCCCTTCTAGTCTATGGAAAAAAGTTTAGACCAATCAAAAACCCAAAAGGGGGGATAATTCAAAACAGTAAAAAACAAAAAAAAACTGATTTTGGGTGAGCTTGGGGGGGCTTGGCCCAAACCCAGCCAACAGAGGCCCAGCCACCTTTTTCCCCCTTATAGCTTTTGGAAAAGTGGGCGCTTGAAATTTTTCGGGGCTCGCGCTGTTTCGGAAAGAAGTATTAATAAAAAATGGGTTTTTATTAAATGTAAAACAATTTTTAGAAAAAGAAACCGAACCTTCTTTTCAAAATAAAAACGTTAAAAACCCGAACCAAAGCGTTTTTTCGCCGAGACCCGGGGCTAATTGGGAAAATTTCAATAGAGAGAATCACCGGGAAAACAGTAATTTTTAAAATTTTTTAAAACTATTCTAAATTTGGGCAGCCCTAAAACCCCCAAATCAGAATAGGAAACGACAATGTCCCATTATAACCAAAGGAAAAGGGGAAATTTACCAAAACATAAAAGGAGGGAAAAGTCCCCTTAATCTCCTAAGAAAAAAATTGACCAATCATATTCAAAGGCGGGACAGTTCAAAATTTCAGTAAAAAAAGGGAGAAAAAGAGTGATTGGTTAAGCGGGGGGGGGCTCGTAAATTAGCCAATTCCAAAAATCCCCGAGCTACTTTCTCATTGAGTTTTTATGGGGGAAAAAAAATTTTGAGCGCGCTCCCGGGGATTTGGCTAAGTTAAAAGAGGGCCGGTTTTTTTGGGCCCAAAGGGAGGGCGAGCGACGCTCCTATGGGTTTTCTAATGCAATTTTGAAAAAAAACTGGGAAAATGGCCAAATCAAATTAAACACCAAAGAATTGTCCCGATGTGTATATAAAACGAAAAATTTAAAAATATTGTGGGTAACAAAAAAAAATTTTAAATCAATAAAATAAAGTTTATTTCTTTATTTTCGTTAGCCCAAAGGAAAACAATAGTATGGGTTTTCAACGAAAATAAAGAAATATACATGATTTTTTTTGATTTAATTTTTTTTTTTTTTTTTTACCCCCAAATTTTTTTTGGTCTTATATAAACATGGGACAAAATTTTTGTGGGTTTTAAATTTTATTTTTGGCCATGTACATTTTATTTTGATTTCATTAGAAAACCCATAGGAGCTTTGCTCGCCTCCCATTGGTCCAAAAAACGGGCCTCTTTTTTACTTAAACCAAAACCAAAAAGCAAGTCAGAATTTTTTTTTCCCCCTAGAACTCTAAAGAGAATGTAGCCGCGCCTGATTGGGTAAAACTGGCGAGCCCCCGCCGCTTCAACCAAAACAGCCCGTTTTTTGCAAATTTTTTCTGGGATTTTTTAACTTTTCCCCGGGCCCTTTTAATTTTTATTGGGGCAATTTTTTTCCTTTGGTTTTAATTTGGGGCTTGGCGCTCCTATTTGATTGGTTTAATTCTCCTCCAAGGTTTTTAAAAAGGGGCATTGTCCGGGTCCTATTCGATTGGCCCGGTTTATGCCACCCAAAAAGAGAATTTTTTTTAAACAATTTGAATTACTGTATTTCCCCCCGGGAAATTCTATCTATTGCAAATTTTCCCCATGTAACCCGGTCCCCGGCGACAAAGCGTTTTTTCGGGTTTTTTTAACTGCTTTATTTGAAAGAAGGGTTTTTGCTCTTTTTTTGGTTTAAAGTTTTTTCCCTTTAATAAAAATATTTTTTTTAATTAAAAACCCTTTTTGCCGCCCCCGGCGCTGGGCGCCGAATTTTCCAAGGGGCGCCCAAACTCTCCCCCTTTGAATATAATGGGGGGAAAATTTGCTTTGCGGGTTGATTTGGGTTTGGGGTAGCCAAGTCCCCCCCCAAACTCAGCCAAAACAGCTCTTATTTTTGTCTTTTTACTGTTATTTTTTAACTGTCCCGCCGGGGTTTCCTGATTGGTCAAAAATTCTCCATAAAGGAAAAATAATGGGGTTTTTTTCCTCCTATTCTGATTTGGGCCCAGCTAGCCAAGCCCCCCCCTAGCTCAGCCAAAACAAACTTTTTTAAACCCTTTTTTCTTTTTATTTTTGAACTGTTTCCCCCCGTGGGGTTCTTATTGGTCCCCAAACCTTCCCCCTAGGGGTTTTTAAAGGGTTTTCTGTCCTCCTAATTTTGATTGGCCCCGGTTTTTAAAGCCCACCCAAAGAAATAGCTTTCTATTTGGAAATTTTTGATTTTCCCGGCAATTTAAAAATATCATAATTCTTGATATTGCGCCGTTCTAGAGTTTAGGGAAAATATTTTTTGTTTTTTTAATTTTGTTTATTTTTTAATGTTTAGCTTTTTTTCTGCACGTTTTTCCCCCCCTTTAAAAGGCGTTTTTTTCGGAAAACATACTCCTGCGCACGGACCCGGAAACGCAGAGATTTTTCCCCGTTTGCCATCTTTTGTATGTTTTCCCGCATGTTCCCATCCAGTTCACTTTTGGGCTCGTTGAGGGTTTTGACCAAAATAAACCAGGGGCTGGGTTTTTCAGGCTGGGCCCACGCCCGCAATGTGCCTGCCCTTTCCGACTCGCCAAACGTACCCTGCCTCGGGGTATACGAGCGGGGCCGTGTCCAGCCCCCGGGAAAGCCTACCCCGCGCCCACACCGCACCCACTGCCCACCCCTTCTGCGGGGGGGCAGCTGAAAGGGCGAACAATGCGCCTTAAAACCGCCCTCCCTACGTCCGACAGCGGGGTTTCCGGGGGTGGAAGGCCGGAAAAATTGTTTTACGCCAAAAAAAAAAAAGGCTAAAGCCCCATCATTTTAAAAGTCCCCTTGGTTTTTTTTGCACTCCCCCACAAAAACGACTTTTTTAAACAGTGGGAGGGGTATTTAGGGAGCAGGGGGGCCTTCACATTCTGAAAGGTAGGGTTTTGTGGACCCAGAGAAAAAATAGCGTTAGTGTTTAAAAAAAGTGTTTTGGACCCCCTTTCTTTTTAGGGCTGTTGAAGTCGAAGGTATTTTTAACAATTTTGCGCAAAATTTTGGGGAACAAAAGGGGAATCCCTTAAAAAAATTGTTTTTTTTTTTAAACAGAAAAGTTTTTTTCAAAGTATTTTTAATTTTTTTTGGGGCTGTTTTTTTTGTTTTGTGTTTTTAGATTACAGCCCCCCCCCCCACCCCCCTCGCGTTTCCCTACATTTAAAGTTTTTTTTTTGGGGGGGTGCCCCGAACCCCAAAAATATTGTGTGTTTTTGTATTACAAATGGGGGATGGGCTGCCTCCATCTTGGTTTTTAGCACTCCCCCCATCTACACAGACTTTTTAATCAGTGCAGTGTATTTAGTAGCTGGTGCTTTCACATTCTGAAAGGTAGGTCTGGATGGACCACAGAGAAATATAGCGTTAGTGTAAACGCAGTGTAGGACCCACCTGCATTGAGGTCTTGTTGAAGTCGAAGGTGGGCTTAAGCAATTTTGCGCAAAAGTGTGAACAAAGAACCTCATAAAACTTTTGTGTTTTTTTTAAAGCAGAAAGTTTTTTTCAATGTATTCTATTTTTGTGTGCTGCTGTTATTGTTTATGTGTATTTAGATTACAGCCGTCACAGCGTGCACCCACATTTAAAGTTTTTTTGGAGGTGCTGAACCAAATATATTGTGTGTTGTGTATTACAAATAGGGGGGATGGGCTGCCTCCATCTTGGTTTTTAGCACTCCACCCATCTACACAGACTTTTTAATCAGTGCAGTGTATTTAGTAGCAGGTGCCTTCACATTCTGAAAGGTAGGTCTGGATGGACCACAGAGAAATATAGCGTTAGTGTAAACGCAGTGTAGGACCCACCTGCATTGAGGTCTCGTTGAAGTCGAAGGTGGGCTTAAGCAATTTTGCGCAAAAGTGTGAACAAAGAACCTCATAAAACTTTCGTGTTTTTTTTTAAAGCAGAAAGTTTTTTTCAACGTATTCTATTTTTGTGTGCTGCTGTTATTGTTATGTGTATTTAGATTACAGCCGTCACAGCGTGCACCCACATTTAAATTTTTTTTGGAGGTGCTGAACCAAATATATTGTGTGTTGTGTATCTATCTATCTATCTATCTATCTATCTATCTATCTATCTATCTATCTATCTATCTATCTATCTACATATATATGTATATATGCCTTTCACCAAACAGTAAGAGTATAATACAAGTTTCCAAGTTAAATACAAATCATATGCAGAATGTATATGGTAGACATAATTGCTTAATGATGACTTGAAATGAAAATGTTCCAGAGCTTATTCCTTTATTATATTTCTACACTTAAAATAAATTACAAAAGGAATATCATCAGCCAGAAATCATAGAGAAGATTATTAACCTAGTGTTACACAAGACATAAAACAATTTCACCGGAGCTTCTGATATTCTACAGTTAGTTAAAAGGAGCAGTGGAACAAATAACACTGTACCAGATGTTCAGTGCTGAAATGCCTAGGTTCAGATTCAGCTGACTCAAGCACTTTATGCAAAGCATCTTGGGACACGTCTTGCCGAGCAGCAGATGAAATCAGGTGTTAAGCACAGAGGGAGCACAATTTACTATAAACAGTTTTAATAGTCTCAGCAAAAACTTTATTTCATGAAGAGCAGGGGAGAAAAAACCCTTACAAACAGGAGAATGTTAATAACTTTACTAGATGAATGTTTGCTTTCCCATAGACATTAAGTCATTTTTGTGCAGCATTGGCAGAATACATAAACTAAATTACCAAACAATTTGCGGGGGCTATGATGCAATAACTTTCAAACAGCATTCGAAGGTATACAGATCTGCAGGAGGGTGTAATTTTATTTTTAAAAAAAAGGGGGTCGTAAAAAAATTTTTTTGGGGTTACACACCCTTTGGTTTAAGGGTTTTTTTGTTTTAAAATTTTGTCATTGTTTAAAATTTTTAAAAAAATTTTTAGGAAAAAGTTGTTTTTTTTTTAAAATTTTTTTTTAGGGTATTGGCTAGGGGTATGAATAGATTACATTTGTTTAATTCAATAATTATTGTATATTTATATTTATATAATTTATAACATATTTAAATATATATACATATAATAATATTATATACATATATATATATTATATATAATATTATATATAATATATATATATATATATATTATATATATATTTATTTTTTTTAAAAGTAAAATATATTTTAAAAAATATTTTTATTTATTTTTTTTATAATATATATATATAAATATTTTTTATATATAAAAATTTATATTAAATATAAAAATTTTATAGTATATATATATTTATTTTATATAATATATATATAGTAACCCCCCGAAGGGAAAGGGGTTTTAAACGGGGTAAAAAAGGGCCCCCAGAGTTCCCCGTTCAGGTAGGGGCGGGGACAAAGGGACTTTGCACCGGGGGAAGCCTTGGCCTCGGGGGGGGTAGAGCCCCCACTTATTTGTGTCAGCTGCATTAGGGGGGTTGGCACATTTTTTTAAACCCAAGTAGTTTAGCTGGGGAAAAAACCACACCCTTATTCCGGGCCCGGTTTTTCCGGGAGCACCCCAAAAGGGGTTGGTGGGGGGTTTGCTCCCCCTATTTTCCCAGGGCCAGGTTTTCATCTGGTTTTAGGCGGGCTAGTAGCGGGCCCTGGGGGTGTGTCTCCCTTTTACAGGTAGGATGCGGGGCCCGAGAGGTTTACACCACAATTTCCAAGTAAAAGCTGATAGTAAGGCCCTCCTTTTGTTTATTTTAGCGCCCCGGACGAGCAGGATTTATTTTGTATTTTAAAAATTGAAAATACGTTTTTTGGCTCCCATTCGCACAAAAAAAGGGGACAAAAACCCGGGTGCTTTTTGTACAAGCTGTCTGTGTCCCCATTTGCCCTGGGACTTCGTTGAAAAAAACCGGTTGTACCCCCTTAAAATTTGGTGGGGGAAATGCGGGCATAGGGTTTTAAGGGGAACTGAAACTCTTGTGGGGGATTTTCACCCTTTTAACAACATTTTCTGAAATCCCCGTCCTGGGAAAAAGCGGCCAATTGTAAAAAACCTGAGATGGCAGCATGGGGGGAGCTAATAAAACGGGCGGGCCCCGTCCAAAACCTCCCCCTTTGCAAAAAGCCTTTACTGGAAAGCAAAAAAACCCAAACGCACAGAAAACGATTGTCCCATGGGGGAAAGGGCCAAAAAAGGGGGAAAAGGGTAAAACCCAAACCTTCTTTTGGGTAGGTTCACCAGAAGGCGGCGGGGAGCACAACAGGTAAATCAGCCCCTGCAACAGCTTTTAACAAGCCTTGGCGGGGAAAGACAAGGGGTGATTTCGGGGGCTGCAAAAGGGCCCCCCACAGCTCGGCAAGCGCGCTCGGGAAAAAATGGGGCCCAGAGGATGACGTTGAGGCCTATCTGTGCACATTCGAAAGAAGGGGGCTAAAGGGGAACAATTCCCCCAAACCCCAGGGGGGCGCTTTGTGCGCCCCCTTTAGCCCGGGGAAAAAACCCCAAAAGGGGCATACTTTGATTTACAGGTCCAGGTTTCCAAAGTCTATACAAAAGCTCCGGGGAGAGTTTCCCTGGCTGGCTCGGAGAAACCCTTTGGCTGTTGGGGTTTACGGCTTTGTAAAATTTGGGGAGTACAACCTGAAAAAAACCCCCACGGTCACAGATGTACGACCTTTTTCCCATCTGAAAAGAAAGTGGCTGAAAGCCGGAGGAGCTGACGCCCGCACGGATGGGTCGAACGGGGGGTTTTGTGCCCGGCTTCATACGGGGCCCTCCCCTTTGAGGATTAACTCTCCCCTGGGATACACCAAACCAAAAAGCGTGGTTGAGCGGGTTTTCCCCCGTCGTGGAGCTTTTTCCCACCACAGGGGGACTTCCCATACAGGATTTTCTTCCCCCCGGGGAAAACCCGGGGAAGCCCCCCCATTAGCGGGTAAGACTGTTCCTTTACTAGGGGCCCGGGGAAGACGTGTGGAAAAGGAGGGGGGCACCGCCCAGAGCGCACCGGTAACAGATCCCAAAAACCCCAAAAAAAGGCCCCCTATACTGGGCCCCCTTGGGGCCATTAGTGTGCGGGCCCCCGGGGTTTTTTGGGACATGTAGGGGGCTAACTTCCCCCCCTCCAAAAATACCCCCATGGATTGTAAACTTGGGAAGCGGGGCCCTATTATCCCGGCCCTTTTTATGTCCCCAAAGGGGGGCCCAATAGGGGTGACCGGCAGGTTTTCCCTGTCAAAAGTGGGGGGTCACCAGAAAAGGGCTCTTAGGGGACTGGGGGAAAGGTCTAGTGACTTTAGCCCAACCCATTTCCTGGGTGCCTGGGGGAAAAAATCCAAAACCCCGCACTTGGGTGTTATCGGGCATTCATGGGGACTTTTAAGGGGACAAACCCACCGCTGTGGTCACTGTGGAGACCCCATGTGGGTCAGTGAGTCATGAAGGGGTTTTTGTAAAGGGAAATTGCACACCAAAATTTTTTTGTGGGAAAGGGGGCTTTCCCCCGTTCCGGAACATGTGGGGGGGGGGGGGAAAAAAGCCCGAGCAGGTGGTGTAAGTCCGTTTAAAAACGGTTTAAAGTGTTTTAAACCCCGTCACATCAAATGTTTCCCCCGAATACGGGTGATTTTCCTCTGGAGGTTCTTTCGGGGGGATCAAGGGAAAACCCCCTGAGGTTTTAATTCCCAAGTTTTTCAAAATTTCCGGGGAAAATTTGGTACGAGCAGTTTTAAGGGGCCCCAACTTTGTGAAAAGACTTTAAAAAATTTTTGGGTTAACCAATGGGGTCATCCAAAACCCTGCACGGGGTTGGTGTATCCCCATTTTTTTCGGTCGAAAATGACCCCCTATTTTAGAGTAAAAAAGACTCCGATGGGTATAAGCACTGGTTGGGGGCCCCAATCGCATGTTGCTCCCGGGATTGGGGGGGGTGGGTTTATTCCCCTGTGCTGGGTGGGCACCTTGGGGGGTTTGAAAAAACCCGGGGGAAAAAATTGGGGCGGAATTTTTTCTGGCCAGGGGTTTTAAAAGGCCCAATTTGAGGACTTCTTTCCAGTGCGTCCCCATGCCAAGGGTTTAAAGCCCCTGCCACAAAATTTTGTAACCCCCTGGTTTTTCCCCTACCCCTCCCTTGATTCCCCTTTTTAACGTATTGCCCTGGACCCAGTAAAGGGCCCCCCCCCAAACTGCAAGAGGTCCCCTCCCCCACATATTTGTCGTGCTTATTATGCCCCCCATTACCCTAAAGCCCTCCCGGGTTTGAAACAAAGTCATCCAAATCCCTTTTAAAGTGGGGCTGTTTTAGATTTCACCAAAACCCCCGGGATTTCCAAAAAAGATCTTGACAGACCAGGGGAAACCCCCTTTAAGTCAAAAATTACCAAAGGGCTGTGTCGGCCCTGAACACACCCATCCCGCGTACGTCCCCTTTTCCATCACCAACGGGGGCCTGGGGAGAAAAGGTTTAAAACCCAAATCTAAAAGGGGGCTTAAAAAGAAATGGTACAAAGATGGAAAGGGGCCGGGGGCCGGGTTTTTTTTACCTTTTTTAAAAGTTTTCCATCCCCAGGAAAGGGCCCGCAGGCGTCCACGGGTTTTTTTTCCCCCCCATTTTAGTACTTTATGGTAGGGGAAACCCGAGGGGCTGTTAGACAAGGCAAAAGGGAAAACCCGGGAACAGGAGGGAAAAAAAAAACCGCAATTTTTTATAGAAAAAAAGCACATTCAAGACGGATTACGGCAGTTTGCCAAAGTTAAAAAAAGCACAGGGGCAAGCTTTAGGTTAAACCCAGGCCAGAATATACAAAAAAGGGCTGCGGGGGGGGTCAGGTCCCTTTAAACCAGGTTCAAGTTTGGTTTTTTGTAGAAAAATTTCCCCGCTAAAAAGGAAAGGTCCCCCATTAGGTCAGGGAAAAAAGTAAGCGAGGTAAAAATTTCAAGGTTTTAAACCCGGGCCCGGGGGAAAAAAGGGCCCTTACCAAAATTTTCATATCAACCCCCTAAAATCCTGGGAAGGGGGAGAGAGGTTTTTACGCAGACCAGGGGCCCAAAAAAGTACCCAGCCCCCGAAATTAACCCCAGGTCCGTTTTTTTCCCCGTCATTGTCAGCAATTTTAGGGACAAGAAAGGGAGAGAGTTCCTGCAGAGGAATAGAGAGGACCTTTTCAGAAGTAAACCCGGTAGGAAAAAAATTTTTTGACATGACATTGTGACAGGGGCCCGGCCAAAAGGGGGAGGCTGAAAGGCCGATCGGTTGGGGCCAAAGTCAAAGGGGGGGCTATCTCAAAGGAGGACAAAAAATTTTTTGGGCCCTTGGGGGTTATTGAGAGGTAAAAAAGTGGGTGGTCAAGTCCCCTTGTCCCATCCCAAACCTGTGGCCCCTCAAAGGGGTTTTTTAATGACTTTTCCCGGGGTTAAAAATTGGGGTCAAAGTTTTTACCCTATTCCCAGCCAAGGGGGGACGAAATTGATTGAAAAGGCTGGGGGGGTTTCAAGATTTTATTACCACCCTTACCTGCCAAAGGGTAATGGAAAGGGGCCACTTAAAAAACGTCTTTTTCTAGCCTGATGGCCTTTTCAGTACATAGTCCCCCCCTTTTGGGGCCCACATGGGGGGCCCCACCACTTTTCAAAGGGCTTATGGATATAATCCTACAGCCCCCCAGAGCATATGCAGCAGTTTCTTAGATGATGTGGTCATTTTTAGCAAAAGACTGGGAATCCCCCATCTACGTAAGGTCCCGGCAGTGATGACTCCCCTCCGGGGTTTGGTATGACGCAAACCCCCAAAAAAATGTTTCGACGGTCTTTAGGGGCTCGCTATTGGGGTACAAAAATTGGACATGGGGTTTTTAAACCACAAAGGGGAAAAAAAGGAGGCTAAATTTAAAAACTGGGCCCCCAAACCCGTCTCCAAAAAAAAAGGGGGAGAGTTTTCTAGGGGTCGCTGGATATTATCGAAGGTTTGTCCCAAATTTTTCCCCCTTTACAGCTCCCCCTTTCAGACCTTCAAAAGGGGCCCAAGTCCAAAAAGGGTTTAAAAAGGGGCGAATTTTTTTGAAGAAAACCCTTCCGAAAAAAAGAGGTCTTATGCAGAGGCCAATGTTAATTACACCCAACTTTAAAAAGGGGAAATTTTTAGTAAAAAAAGCAGATGCCCCTTTAAAGTTTGGTCAAAGGAAACAGCCTGTCACAGGTAGTTTTAAAGGGTGAAGAACACCCCGTGGTCTAAACTAACAGGAAAATTAACTTTAGCGGAAAAAAAAATTTCGCCCCTAATTTTAGAGAGAGTCCCTGGGGTTTAAGTGGGCGGGTTGAGTCCTTAAGGTACTATTTTTTTGGGCAGAAAAATTTAGGCTGGTCACCCATCACTCACCTTTTAAAAAGGATGTCCCAAAATAAAAAGGCCCAAAAAAAGCTGGGTTACCAGATGGGGTTTCCCTTTCCTTTAAAGGGCTACAAGTTCTATGGTGGAACTCCCTTCCCCGGGTCTCGCAAGGGGGGGGGAAAAAGCCGACGCCCTTTGGGCACGTGTCCATTGGGGCTTTAAGGCACCCGTGTGCCCCCCTCCCACAGGGCTGAGCGAGGGGGGATATGTTTAAAGGGCCCCCAAGGGGGAAGGGGGTTAAAATGGATAAATTTGGGGCCCCCCAGTTCTCGCCTTAGGGGTTTTGGCGGGGACTAAGACATGTCACCCGGGGAGACCCGGCCTCGGTGGGGAGAAAGCCGGCACTTTTGTTTGTGTCAGCTGCATTAGGGGGCTGGCACATGTTTAACCAAGTAGTTTAGCTGTGGAAACACAGTTGTCCGGGGCCCGGGTTTTTTTGGGGAGCAGTCAAGAGTTGGGTGGGTGGTTGCTCCCCCAAAGTTCCAGGGCCCCCGGTTTTTATTTTGGCTTTTTAAAAAGGGTTTGTTATTTTAAAATTTACTGGGGGGGTGTCTGCAGTTACAGGCCAGGAAGCCCGGGCCTGAGGGAAACTACACACACAAGTTCCAACTACAAGCTGATAGAAAGGGACTACATTTTTTTAGTTAGCGCTCGGACGAGCAGGTTTATTTTGTTATTGTTTTGATTATTTTTGACTGCCATTCGCACAAAAACGCCGGCAAGAAAAAGTTTTTTTGCTACAACGTCTGTGTCCCTTTTGCCCGGGGACTTCGCTGTCCACCGAGCGTCCCCCCTTACAAATATATATATATATATAAAATAATATAAAAAATTTTAATATAAACACACCACACATCACTCCCGTTCAAAAGTTTGCGGTCCCCCCAAACAATTTTTTTGTTTTTCCCTGAAAAATAATAAAAAATATAGCCAGACATTGACAAGGGGTAGAAATAAGATTTTTTTTTGAAAAAATAATTTTCTACTTCAAATTTTGTTTTCATAAAAGAATTCCCCCTTTGCGCAATTCCGCATTGCGCCCTTTTGGCATTCTAGCTGTTAATTTGCTGAGGTAATCTGGAAAAATTTCTCTCCCCAAAAGTGGTTTGGTTTGATGGGCACTTTTTGCATACCATGGGGTAAAGTGCTCCCACAACAGATAAATGGGGTTGAGATTGGTGACTGCGCTGTCCACTCCTTTTGCAGATGTACATCCTGTTTTCAGTTTTTGCATAATTTGAGGTGTGCTTTGGTCAGGGTCTTTTGCAGGGAAATTGGCCCAATAAAGGTTTCCACAGGGTTGGCATGGCTTTGCAAAATGGGTGATAGCCTTCCATATTCAAAAACCCCTTTTCCTTTTACAAATCTCCCCTTACCAGCCCAAAGCAAACCCCCAAACATCACTGGGCCCTCTACCCGCTTGACAAGGCGTCAGGCACTCTTTCCCGCATCTTTTCAGTTTTTTCCGTCTCACAAATGTTCTTCTGTGTGATCCAAAACCTCAAACTTCGATTATCTTCCATAAAACTTTTTACCAAACTCCTTTGTCCAGTGTCTGTGTTCTTTAGTCCATATTAATCTTTTCCTTTTATTATACAGTCTCAGATATGGCTTTTTCTTTGCTACTCTGCCCTGAAGGCCAGCATCTCAGAGTCACCTCTTCACTGTAGATGTTGACACTGCGTTTTGCGGACACTATTTATTGAAGCTGCCAGTTGAGGACCTGTGAGGCATCAATTTTGCAAACTAAAGCCTCTGTACTTGTCTTGTTGCTCAGTTGTGCAGCGGGGCCTCCCACTTCTCTTTCTACTCCGGTTATAGCCTGTTTGTGCTCTCCTCTGAAGGGATTAGTACACACCATTGTAGGAAACCTTCAGTTTCTTGGCAGTTTTTCGCATGGAATAGTCTTCATCTCTCAGAACAAGAATAGACTGTCGAGTTTCACATGAAAGTTCTCTTTTTCTGACCATTTTGTGAGTTTAATCGAACCAACAAATGTAATGCTCCAGATTCTCAACTAGCTCAAAGGAAGGTCAATTTTATAGCTTCTCTAATCAGTAAAACTGTTTTCAGCTGTGCTAACATATTTGCACAAGGGTTTTCAAGGGTGTTCAAAATATCCAATAATTACAATAATTACATATTATGAATTTCAAATTGTATGTTATAACATAGATTCACTTTCAACCACAGCCATATTCAAAATGTCACAAAACGAAACCTTTAATCTGTTTATTGGTATTGTTATATGTACAACTTAAACATTTTACATATGATTAATACAGAATACATCTCAACAAGTTACTATTATTGGGGCTGTTTTACACATTAGGAACACTAGCCAGTTGCCCAGGGGTTCCAGGAGCACATGGGAATCCAGGTGGTTGGAGATATGCCATCGACAGTCTGCCCCACCAATTAATCTTGTAGGCTAAATAATGCTTTAGGCTGTGAGAGGTGTGTTTTATTTAAGTTTTTAGTGTTCTAATTGACAGTCTGGTGTGATGTAATTTGTTTAGGCAAGGAACAGAGCACTGCTTTGTCCAGGGTCCATATTGCTGTTAAGACAGCTCTGACTATAATGAAATTGCAAAGGGTTGAACTGATTTAAGAAAATAATCTACAAAATACTAACCACAAAATACAGAAATAGTTTTTAAAACTAGAGTAAATTAAGTACAGTCATTACATCAATAAGATTACAAAGCCCCATTAAAAACCACAAATCAGATGTGGATATAGATTTTTGCTGTGAAAACAGTGAAATCTGCAACAAATTTATAACAAAATCTACAGAAAATGTGTATGGAATTATTCATGATGTTACTAGATGCCGACCATTCATTATAAACATTCAGACTGTTGACATCTAATTCTGCATGGATTTTCATGGAGTATTTGCAGAGTTCGCAGCTGTACACTAATTGTGCCGCTGCACGAATGTGTAGAGCCAACTGTCAGCATTAGCCGGCTCTCCACTGACAAAGCAGGGATGATTTATTACCATCCTTCGCCTTCTTGATCACTATATATGCAGCGCTCATTAAGCACTGTATATAGAAATAGGCAGAAAGCCTCCCAGATCATCAGGGCTCGGTAACTGATCAGCACTGCAGTAACGTCAGGAGGTGTATTTCCCCCTTAAGAAAAAAAAAATATAAAAATAAAAACCATAACAACCCAAACTGAAACTTTTAGCTCCACCCTTGTCAACCATAAAAATTTATATCACCGACACATAAACATTCATTTTTTCATAGTTTTCTTCATTTTTAGCAATTTTTTTCATAACTGGCCAAAACTCTTGCACAGTGCTGTATATAGTCTGTATCATCTTTGTTTTGTCACCAACATGTCTTCTGCTTCATACTAATACACTATGGGGAAAACATATGAAGACCGGCGTTAAATACGCCTGTTGTAATAAAAAGGGAACAGGAGTAAGATGCAGCAACTGTATTAAGACTTCACACACCAAACAGCAAAAAGGTAACAATGTTTTGAACGTTTGACTTTCAGGCCCCATATTTCATTATTCACTACAGCTTTGAACATGAGACTACCATCATTTTATAAACAATCATCTTGGCTACCTCATACAGAAATTTGACTTGCAACTATTTAGCATATGATTATTTATGTGGATTCTTCTAATTGTTAAATTTTTATTGTTTTGTAAATCCACCTTTGGCTTTTAACACTGCCTGAGTCCTTCTGGGTATGCCCTCGATAAGATTTAAGCATCTCTCCACCAAAATCTGATCCCAGGGCTCTTTTACACATTCTCAGTGTTGGTACATATTGGTCAACTTGCTTAGGTTTTTCTTCAACTCTACCCACAAACGTTCAATTGGGTTGAGATCTGGGGGTTGTGAGGCCAATCCAGCAACTCTACTTCATTGTCATTTAACTATTTCTTTGTCAATCTTGACATATGCTTTGGGTCAGTGTCCTGCTGGAATACTGTGTCGCCCTTTTTCTACCCATAGTATTCGAGTGTACAAAGTAACTCATCTTGTGGGATACTCACATGTAGCTAAGCATTGAGACCACCTTCATTCCTGGTCAAGCATCAAATGCCTTTGGCTGTGAAACAACCTCATATCATCAGGCTTCCTCCACCGAACTTGACAGTTCCTGTGGTAGAACAATTTTTTTCTTCTTGTATACTACAAATTAAAACCCGTTCTCACTTAGAAGAATACAAAATAATGTCCATTCATTCATTCCAAAGCCAAGAGATGGATGTTCAGGCAAAATATTGGAGTCAACAAGTTGACTCAACACAAGGTCTGTTAGTTCTGGTGCGACAAACATGGCAGTGGAGGTGGCTCATATGCTTCATAGTAGTGAGATCACAGCCTGAAAAAGGTAAAGAAGCCTTGACTTCAATATCATCATAAGAAGTGTTGGCTCGAGGCTGCCAAAAAGTACGAAAAGTGGACGATAGAAGATTGGAAATTGATTTTTTGGAGCAATGAGATGCAAGTCAGTAGACTGGGCTCTGATGGGTTTGAAAATGGGCCCTTGGAAAACCCAAAGTAAAATTTTTAACATGAAAAGAATCTGAATAACTAAGAAATTGCTAAAAATTTGGGAGTCAAATTTATGTATGAAAAGCAAATTATTTTTGCCTATAAAAGCCAAAGTCCTCATGTTCAAATCGAAGGGAAAAGGGAATTGGGAGGGGGGAAACTCAAAATTTTAAAAACCCTTGTTCCCCCTTTTGGGCTTGTCATGAAACACTTTTTTATTGCAAATTTTACATGAAAATTTATAAAACTGGGCGCACAGATGCCCATTCTAAATACTTTAAAGCAGGGGGGTAGAATTACCAGAATGTATAACCTTTTTTCTACTGTGGGTCATTTTATTTGCGCATTAAAAGTCCAATACACAACTCAAGCTCATTTAAAACCACTTTAATTTGGGCCCGGGTGTTCCCGCAGCAATGTGGGCCCAGTTTTTTTCCCCTCCTCCAGTCATAATTTTGGGGAGAATCCCTAATTTTGGGTTTTTGGGGCACACCCCTTCAGAAAGGCCACCCCATTTTGGGCGCATTACAAAGGGGGCCGCAGGTTTCCCTTGGTTTTTTAGTACGCCTGGTAATACATCCTAGAAAACAGGGGTACAAAAATTTTTTGGGCCCGAAACACACCAAATACTTTAAAAAAGCCCCGACAAACAAATTCCCCCTTTAAAGTTTAAAAATAAAAAAAAATTTGAAACCACCTAGGAACCGGAATATATTTCCCGGGGGTTTTAAATTTTTGCCACTTTTTATATAAATTTTAGTACATTTGTCAGCGTAAAAGATCCAAACCCCTTTTTTTCTTTTAGCCCCTAGACACTTTTAAAAATAAAAAATTTTGGTTTTTAAGCCCTTTGTTGGGGGGGGGGAGGGGCAACCTCAAAAGTCCACATTTTTTCCAGAATCTGGAAAAAACCCCCTAATAAAAGTTTTCTGCTTTTTATGGGTTATGTAATTTCCCCCAAAAAGGAAAGCTGCTTAAAAAATTTTTGAAGGTAAAAGGGAAATTTAAAAAATTTTTGGTACTTTTTTATTTGGGTGCATACAAGTTTTTTATGTTTTTTTATCAAAATTTTAGTAACTTTTAAAACCCAATACAAAAATTAATTCCTTTTTGTTGGGGCATACTTTTCCCATAAATTTTTTTAAAGAATAAGTTTTAATAAGTTTCAAACATGTTTTACAAAGGTATCAAATATCAAATGTAAAAAGCCAAAACTTTTACCCAAAAGGGCTTTCTTAGTTTACTTTAAGGGGAAAAAAACCCCAAAAAAGTTTTAGGCTTTCATGTATAAAAAAACAGTGCGCCAAAATGTGGGGGGTTTCTGGGGGCAAAAAATGGGGGCGGTAAAACCACAAATTTTAAAATTAACACTTTTTTGAAATGTGGAACAGCAAAAAATAGGTTCAAACCCGCTCGAAAGCAAAACCCAAAATAAATGTGGTTTTGCCCCAAGCCTGAGTATTTTTAGTGGGAAAATAAATTTTTTCCCCTTAAAGGGGAAAAATTTTCCCTTTTTTTTCTAAACTTATACCCAATAAAAATTTAAAAAAAAAGTAATTTTATAAATTATCCAAAATAAATAAAATTTAAAAATTTTTAAATTTGGGACAATACAAAATTAATATAAAAATTATATAATTTCCCAAAAATAAAACAATTAAACCCCCTTTAAAATGCATTTAAAATTAAAAAATAATGTAAGATTAATTTTAAATTAAAAAAATAAAAATGAAAAACCCAATACAAAATCTACCATGAAAAAAATTTTTCTCAAACATTTTCTACAGAAAAATCTAGTGTTTTTCATGATTAAAAACACAACCAAAAGCAGGGTAAAATAAAAAAAAGGATAAAGAATAACATTCAGTTTAAAAAGAAACAAAGGTAGGATTTGCAAAAGTTTTCACCACAAGTCCCCGGGAACCTGTTTGGGATGCCGGCTACTGGGTTTATTTTAGAAACAAAGCCCGACCCACTTTACCTATATTTTTTCCCGAAATACAATTAAACATCCTTAAACCCGGGGATAAAAAAAAAGTATTTTGTTTAAAATTTTTAAAATAAAAAAATAGCAGCCATTGTTTAATTCTGGCATTCATTTATACACATGTACTGTAATTTAATAAAGCAAACCAAAAAAAAACGCGGGAAAAATTTATAATTGCACATTTTACCCTTTTTAAAAATTCAGATGGGAAATTTTACACTGAAATGAAGCCATGAGAAAAAGGGGTTGAGGCTTTAAGTTTCATACATATCGCCCCATTTTCTTTTTTGCCTTGCCTGATATTCTGCCCATCTCTAAAGGGAAAAAAATTTCCTAACAACTCCTTATACTTTTTCTCTTTTTTGTACTGCCCTTTTTAAATATCAGCCATTGCCATTGGAAAATTTCAAGTGATCTGGGCCCAAAAATCCCCACGAAATTTCCATCTTTAGAGTGCAAAGGTTTTTTCCACTGAACTTGCCTTGTCAAAATTTTCAACAAGAACAATTACAAAATGTTTTAGAATATTTTTGTTTAATTTTCCCACGGGTTCTTTCCTCCTTTTTTCCCGTCAATATAAACCCATTTTTACCATCGGCCTATTTCTCTTAAATCAAAAAAAACTAAAGTTAAAAACACCTAAATAAAGAATCCAAAAAAACCCTAACTTTTTTAAAAAAAAATAAAAAAATTAAATTTAGAAAGAAAACGAAAAAAAACCCCCTCAAATAAACCCTTTCAAAAACCTTCCCGCCTCAAAAAGGGGGAAAACGCCCCAAAAAAGGTCCCCCCCCACACTGGGAAACCCAAACAAAACCCCCTCCCAAGTAAACTTTAAAAAAAAAAAAGAAAAACACATATACCTAAAATGGATTGCACAAACAAAAAAAAAGCTGTGATAAATAACAATACCCAAAAGACAATATACTTTATGTTCAATAATACATAATTGATATGCTCAAAAGGGAAAATGACAAAAACGGGGATAAATATTCCAAAATTCCAACGCGTTTTTTCCCCCCAATACGGGGGTTTATAGGGGAAAAAATTTTTGTTTGGGAAAAAAACAAAAAGGAACATCTAAGGACTTGGGCCCGTCCCCAGAAAACAGATAGCGGGGGTCTTTTACATGACTTATCCTTTGGGGCCCCCTTTCCCCTATTCCCCCCCCAAACCCCCCGTTTTTCCCTCATTAAGGGACGGGGGAGTTTTTAATTTATTGCATACATCTTTTTGTTTTTTTTCCCTTTAAAGTTCCTAAATTTTTTGTTATCAAATGCAAAATTTTTTCCCCATTTTAAAAGGCAATGGACAGGGTAAAATATGACAGCTTTTTAACCTTAAATTTTCACAAAGGTTTTAGAAATGGGGAAACCAAACCAAAGGGAAAAAATGAAAATTAAAAATAACACGGGCAAGTGCCATTTTTTGGAACTTCCACTTTCAATTCAGCAGTGCGTAGGGTTTTGATGTTCTTGTGGGCATTTAGCTTTGGGATGGGTAGGCATAAAGGTGTTGGGAAAATTTTAGGATGTCGAAAACATATCCCTCCCTTTTAACATGGGTTTAAAAAAATGATTATTTACCAAATTTTTTCACAAAGGGATTTTTGTTTTTTTGGGCCCAAAGGGAAAAGTATTTCCCAAAACTTTTTCAGTTTGGGGAAACTGTTTCATTAAGCTTGGGGGGTGTTTTTAAAAATTTTTATCAAGAGGGAAAAAACGGCAACCGGTGAAATTAATTTAAAAAAAAATTTTTCCCCGGGGGCGCGATGGGGGATTATGATATTCTAACCCTTTCCCTTTTAAAAAAGGGGATATTTGGTTAGAACGGAAATTGGGTTTTAAAGGGGAGAAAGAAAAATTTAAAAAATGGGGGAAAAGTGTGTTTATTTTATAAAAGGTCTGCGAAAAACAAGGGGCTAAAGGGGGGCAATCTGGGGAAAAAGGGGGTACCTATACATGTGCGATGAAGAAAAAAAGGGGGGGGCCCGGGGGGGCCCCAAAAAACCCAAGCTTAAACCCTTTATAAATAAACCATTTCTTCTAGGCAAAAAACAGTACACACACACAAAACGGGGGGGAAGGGGGGGGGGTGTTAGGGGTTGAAGGTTTGGGGGAAAAAAATAGAAAAAAAAATAATTTTCGGGGCCCCAAAAAAGCCCTGCCCAACCCCTAGAGGGAAATTAAGAACTAATTTAATTATAAGGGATTTTTTTGGGTTTTTAGGTTGCTCGGAAAAATTTTTTTAATGACTATTTAATTTTTTTTGGGTTTGGGATTAAATTGGGGGGGGTTGGGTGGGGGGATAAATTAATATTTTCCAATGGGAAAGATTTCCCGTTTATTTTTTTAAAAAGTAGTTTTTAATTTAAAATAATTTTTTTTTTTGGGGGTTTTCCAGAAAAATTTTTTGTCATTTTAATAGGGGTTAATTTAATTGTTTGGGGGGGGGGACCCCAAAAAAGGGGCTTTTTAAGAAAAATATATTAAAATTTTCCTGGGGAGGGGGGGGAAAATTTAAGAAAGGTTTTAATTAGGAATTTTAAAATTTTGTGTGAGGGGAGAAAAAAGAATTTTTAAGAAAAACTTTAGGTTTTGCCACAATTTTTGGGGGAAATTTCTAGGGGTTTTAATTTTAAAAGGGTTTTGGGTTTAGGGTGAAAAAAGGTTTTTTTTTCAACCCAAAATTAATTAAATTTTTTTTGTAGCCTAATTCACAAGGGAAAGGTTAATTAAAAACTGGGATCTCTTGTTGTTGGCGTAAAAACACGCAATTGTTAAAAACGCTACAAAGCACTAATTTTTTGCGGCTCAAATTCCTTTTTGGGGCAATTTCATCCAGGGGTTTAAATTTAAACGTTTTTTTTTGCTGGGGTTTTTGACCCCAAGAAACCGTTTTTTTTCCCAAGCCAAAAAAATATAAATTTTTTCCTGTAGCCTATTCCCCAAAACAAAGGTTAATTACAACGTTATCCCCTTTGTTGTTTTGCCCTAAAAAACCGCAATTGTAACACGCTAAAAAACTACCTTTGGTTTTGTGCCTCAATTTTTTTGGCCCAAATTTTTTCCCGGGGTTAATTAACCTTGTTTTGCTTTGGGTGCTGGGCCCAAAAAACCGTCCCTTTTCAAAAGCCAAAAAAATATAAATTTTTCCTGTAGCCTTTAAATTTACAAACCAAAGGTTTTTAAATTTCAACTGTAACTCTTGTTTTTTGTTTGGGGTAAAAACACGCAATTTTAACAGCTACAAAACTACAAAATTTTTGCGGCCCCAATTCTTTGGCCCAATTTAAAACCAGGGGTTAATTTTAAACGTTTTTTGCGGGGGTGTGGGCCCAAAAAAAACCCTCCCTTTTTTTAAAGCCAAAATATATAAATTTTTCCTTAACCTAATTTTACAAGCAAAGTTAATTTTTCAACCTTTTCTCTTTTTTGTTGGCGGGAAAAAAACGCAATTGTAAAAAGCCCACAAAGTACTATTTGTGGGGGCTAATTCTTTGGCGAATTAAATCCAGGGGTTTTAAATTTAAACTTGTTTTTTCTGGTGTGCTGACCCCAAGAAACCGTCTTTTTCAAAGCCAAAATTAAAAAATTTTTTTTTTTAGCCCCAATTCACAAAACAAAGGGTTTAATTTTCAACTGTACCCCTTTTTTTTGGGCGTAGAAAACCGCAATTGTAAAAACGCTAAAAAGCTATATTTGTCGGCTCCCAAAACTTTGCGAAAATTTTTATCCAGGGTTAAAAAGCGTTTTTTGCTGGGGTTCTTACCCCAAGAAACCGTCTTTTTTCCCAAAAGCCCAAAAAAAAAATTTTTCCTGTAGCCCCCAAAACCCCAACAAAAGGGGAATTACAAATGTAAACTTTTTGGGGTGGGCGTAGAAAACACGCAATTTGGGGAACACCGCAAAAAAAGCTACTATTTTTTGGGGCTCAATTCTTTGGCGCCCAAATTTTTAAAACCTGGGGGTTTTAAATTTAAACGTTTTTTCGGTGTGCTGACAAAAAATTAAAACCCCCCCCCTCTTTTTTTAACGCCGAAATATAAAATTTTTCCCGTAGTCCCAAATTTAAAGCAAAGGTTTTTTACAACTGTATCTCTTGTTGTGTGGGGTAGAAAACACCAATTGTAACATGCTAAAAAGCTACTATTTGTGCGGCTCAATTCTTTGGGGCCCAATTTTTCAACCAGGGTTTAAATTTTTGCGTTGTTTTGGGTGGGTGCTGACCCCAAGAAACCCCCCTTTTTTTTAAAAGGGCCCAAAAAATATAAATTTTTCCTGTAGCCTAATTTTTACAAGCAAAAAGGGTTTAAATTTCAACTGTATCTTTGATTTTTTGGGCGTAGAAAACACCAATTTTAAAAACGCTACAAAATACAATTTGTGCGGGTCAATTCTTTGGGCCCCAATTTAAAATCCAGGGGGTTTAAATTTAAACCCTTTTTTTGCGGTGTTCTGACCCCAAGAAAAACCCTCTTTTTTCAACCCAAAATTTTAAAAATTTTTTCCCCGAAACCAATTTAAAAAGCAAAGGTTAATTTTCAACTGGGATCTCTTGTTTTTTGGGGTAGAAAACACCAAAATTTTAACAACCCACAAAGCACTATTTGTGCGGGCCCCTTCCTTTGGGCGCAAATTTTAAAAAACCAGGGTTTTAAATTTAAAAATTTTTTTTTGCGGTGTGCTACCCCAAGAAAAACCCTCTTTTTTAACGCCAAAAATATAAATTTTTCCGTAAACCTAATTCACAAGCAAAGGTTTTAAATTAAAAAACGGGGAAACTCGTTGTTTGGCGTAAAAAACACGCAAAATTTTTAAAAAACGCTACAAAACAAAATTTTTTTGCGGCTTTAATTCCTTTTGGGGCAATTTAAAAATCCAGGGGGTTAAAATTTAAGGCCCTTTTTTGCTTTTTGTGCCCCCACCCAAAAAAAACCCTCCCTTTTTTTAAAACCCCAAAAAATTAAAATTTTTCCGGAGCCCCCAATTTTACCCAACAAAAGGGTTTAAATTAAAAACTGTATCTCTTGTTGTTGTTGGCGTAAAAAAAACGCAATTGTAACCCCCCTACAAAAAACTACCCAAATTTGGGCGGGGGTCAATTCTTTGGGGGCAATTTTTAAAACCCCGGGTTTTAAAAAAAATTGGGTTTTTCTGGTGTGCTGACCCCAAGAAAAACCGGCTTTTTTTTAAAGCCAAAAAAATTATAAAAATTTTCCCGTAAACCTAATTCACAAGGGAAAGGTTTTTTTACAAATTTTAACTCTTGTTTTGTGGCGTAGAAAACACGCAATTTTAACACGCTACAAAGCTACTAGTTTGGTGCGGCTCAATTCTTTGGCGCAATTTACATCCAGGTTAATTAAGCGTGTTTTGCTGGTGTGCTGACAAAATAAACCGTCTTTTTTCAACGCCAAAATATATACATTTTTTCCTGAAGCCAAATTTCCCATGTCCGAAGGTTTAAAATAACCTGTTTGTGCTTTTACTTTTAGTAAAACACACAGTGTTTTTAAACGACACATACAAGTAAATTTTTCCTGGTCATTTGTGGAGCGCAATTAGTTTTCATGACTCCAAGATGCTCTGCAGGTTTAGAATCATGGACTAGTTTGAGAACTTCAAGTCAAGCGGATTCAGGGACATATATTCCTATTTTCTTGCTACCAAAGCTCCTCCTTGAAAAGAGAGATGTGCATTTTTAGAAGGGTGGTTGAGAGAAGAGTAATTCTGTTATCCATCTCTGAGCCTTGTTGAAAGTTCTTTGGAGTAAATGATACCTAAAAAATCTTAGAAGACAAAATAGTAGACTTCATTTTAGATCTCTCCTGTATTCAGCAAGAATCCTTAACAAAGCATCCAACTTGCCATTTCTTAAACCTGGTAAATAAGAAATAATGAACTTGAATCTAATGTAAGACTCATAGTCTTGCCCCTTACAGACAGTCTCTTAGCTCTAAGGATAACTCTACATTTTGTGGTCATAAGGACAGTTACAGGATTATTGGCTTTCCCTTCCCAAAAATGTCTTCTTTCAGAGAAGCAACTAAATTGCTAACATTCAGTGGGAGATGACATGGTAAAATAAAGAAATGCAAAATGGATGAAGTTACATCTTATCTCCATCTCATTAGACCCCGACAGCTCAGACAGCTGAGTCTGATGTGTCACTTCACAATTAAAGTAATTCAGGATTTGGATGGACTAACCATGGGTGCTAATTTGTCAAAAGCAACTTTGTGTCCTCTGGAGACCACAAAATGCTTTTAGTTTTCTTTGTAAAAAAGTATTGAAAAATGACTAAAAAATCTTTTATAAATCTCCTGTAAAATTTGCTCACCCGTAAATCCAAAACCCTTTAAATTTCTTGAGTGGGTTTTTTTCCCAAAACCACACTTTTTTTTACTAGATCCATACTCGGGGGAAATTATATCCAATAAATTAATTTTGGTTTGTTCAAATAGCTTTTTTCCCATTTTTTAATAAAATATTCCCCTTTAAAGATTAGATGGATTAACGAATATTTTGCGAAGTTCCCCTAAGGTTTTTAAAAAAAAAGAAGTCATCAATTACACAACCACAAATCTAAGAAGCCCCCAAAACACATCTTTAATAAAATTCAAAAGGTTCAAAATTTTTAAAAAGGGCCAAAAACAAACCCAGGATTCAAAAATGTTCATATCTAGTTCTAAAGCGTTTTCCCACTAAACCCTGGAAAATGCGTATGAATTTAAGCCCTTTTTTTTAAATTGATTTTGGAAAAAAATTTTGGCAAAGTAGTCTCCCACAACTCGGAAAATTAAAGGAAAAGGATAATGAATTTTTTATTTATTTACTCGGAAAGCAATACATAGCAACAGGTTTGATAAAATTTAAGCTTTTTTTTAAATTCATTAATATCCTTGGTAGTTTTAATTCTGTTCAATGAAGAAACTCAATGACAATTGAAAGGGAAAATGGGAGTTAGTTAACACTTTTTTTTTTCTGCGCCCTCCAGAACTGTTGGTATGAGATGGCAAATTATCAAACTCTGCTGAAAAATGTTGAAATTTTTATTTTCTTTTGGACAGTTTAACTTTGGATAACATTTGCCTTGCATATTCAAAGGAGAGATAACAATCCCAGTTTTTTATAAGGAGGATGATAGCAAAAGATGAAATTCAAAATCAACAAAATCTTTGGGAAAATAAAAGAATGAAAAAATGATAGTTTCATGTTTATTAGGTTCAAAACAGATTACAATTTTTAGTTCCTCAAACATGGAGTTTACAGTCCAATGAACAAGGGAATCCATCAACGTTACCATATCAAATTGGGATGGGTTTTTTTCAAAATTGCAAAATTACTATCAAGCACAAAATTATAACCATAAATTTTTCTCCTGCCCTGAATTTCTGGGTACATGAGCTGTATTGGATGACAAAATGACTTTTTGGGATGACAAAATGAATAAAAATAATTTTTTGTCTTTGTCCAAGTTAAAGAGAATCAGGGGGGTAACTAAAACCAGGGGCCCATAGCAAACTTTGGATGGGGCCCCCCCCCTCCCCCCCTACCACGACCATGAACCAGGGCATGCGTTAATAATGTAAAAAAAAGGGGCAAAAACATACACCATCATTCTGCACCCAATCAAATCCATATACCAAAACCAAAATTACCAATAACGCTATTCATAAGGACCCCGATTATACCACCAGAACCGACCACAAATTACCACCACATAGTGACTGAATAATAACCCTACACTTTAAATGATCAGTTTCACAAAGACCATACTGTCTAATATAATAATATAATAATAATATAGTGACCATAAAGTGGGTATATACTAGTGTACACAGGCTCTTGGCAGACTGTATATTAACCCCATACAGTGACCATTATAGTGGTAGACACCAGTGTTTCACATGGGTCTGCAGACTGTATATTAGCCCCATACGTGACCCCTATAATGGTAGACACCAAATGTACACAGGCTCTGCAGACTGTATATTACCTCCATACAGTGACCATATAGTGTAGACAGCAGGTAAAACAGGCTCTGCAGACTGTAATATAACCCCCCATACAGTGACCATATAGTGGTAGAACAGCAGTGTACACAGCCTGTGCAGAAAAATATAAGTGATTACAGTGCAGTTACATCTTGTGGGCCTCACAGGTGCATTTCTCTGACCAGTCGTTGACTTTCTCTTTTGTTCTGCATCCGGTCCCGTCCGCCATCTTGATGACATCTTCCCCAAACCCGGTATAGGTAGACATATGGGGGGCTAATAGGCAGGGATATGGGGGGCTATAGGCAGGGATATGGGGGGTATAGGCAAAGGGATATAGGGGGGTATAGGCAGGCATATGGGGGGGCTGTATAGGCAGGCATATGGGGGGCTTTAGGCAGGAATATGGGGGCTATAGGCACGGCATATGGGGGGTATAGGCAGGCATATTTGGGGGGGTATAGGCAGGCTATGGGGGACTATAGGCAGGCATATGGGTAGATTTAAAAAAAGAAACAACTTACTCACCTCGGTCCACGCTCCCCCGATGCGCCGCTCGCTCCGCTCTGCTGCTCTCCCTCAGCCTCTGCGCTCTGCGCGGGCGGCGCGGTGAGTGACATCACCGCGCGCGCCCACGTGATCACAGAGGGGCCGGCAGGGGAAGTAACAGAGCGGAGCGATCGCCGCGCTCGTCTGCTACTACCGAGCAGCGCTGCCTCTGAACGCTCGGGACGGGGGGCCCCCGGGGGTTCAGAGGGAGTATGCGCTGGGCCCCGCAGCTCCCCGCCCGCCGCAGTGAACTGTTAAGTTCACTGCCGGCGGGCCCAGGAGCGGCATTACCGGGGTAGCGGCGCAGTAAACAGCTGCCGGGGGGGCTCCCCTAAGTGGCAGGGGCCCGTAGCAAAAACTGGCCTTACCAACGGTAGTTTCGCCCCTGGAAGAGATGGGTACTGTTCAAACAAAAAATTCCAGCGTTCGGGTAAGGTCAAGATTGACTTTCTGTTCTTGGCGATTGTGTTGGCTGTAGACCTCTGAATTTATTGGTTGGGTGTTATCGGACAGCGTGGTAGTGGTTCAGCCAGGTCCTCCGCAAAGCAATGGTATGTGCCACGCAAGGGGAGCGGAGGGTCTAAGTAGAACCAGGTTTTAACAGAGGCCCGCGCGCAAGTGGGGGTGGACTTGTGCGGCGGGGAAAAACTACAGGGTTCGCTTCCCACTGAGTGGGATTGCTTGGCAGTGGCATCCTAAGGAGGCATGGGCTACTGAATCATTTCAGGGGGCGTAGGCATAGTCGTGGGAAGGGCGGGGAATTAGGTGTCAGGGGAAGGTGGCAAGGTTCGTGGTTCAAAGAATGTAGCAAGAGGGGTCAGGGCAGTCGGCAAAGTTTCGGTGTTAAATAAACGTAAGCAAGAGGGTAGAACCTATGAAAGGGGGACACTAGTACACAACTTCCCAAAGGCCTTTCTATATAGGCTATGGGGCACAATGGATCGGCAAGGAAGGTTGGGCGGGAAAACAATATATAGGACCAGGGCCCGCAATTTAAACATATTACTGGTGCGCTGGCCTTTAAATTTCAAACAAAACTGCCCAGGCTGCGCGGATAGGGGGTGAGATTGAGCACCTTGCAAGCGGCAGGAGAGCTGCACGGGGGACAGGAGTGAGGCTCTAGGTAAATCCGGCTCTCGGGGGAAGCGAGTGTGCCGCGGGGCCGACTTGCAGATGGCGGGCGCCACTGTCCACGGAAACAGGGGGACCAGGACAAGGACACGGGTGTGTCCGGCAGCACGACCACGTGCGGGATACCCCCTGAGACATTGGTACCAGTTCATGGTTAATTTCTTGGGGTACCTCACATTAGAGGCACAAATTTTCTGTTTTTCTCTCTTTTTTCTACTGCAGTAAACAGTTTCGGATTAAACTTTCTATTTGCATGGGGTTCAGGGGTGATGTAGTTCCAGTCTTTTGCTGAGTGTTCTTGGCCTATTGAATGAAGGGAGTAGGCTGGGTCTGGGTTTTCCTAACAGTCGCAGTCTTTTCCTTTCCTATTGTTCAGTAACTCTTGATCGATTCAGATGCAAAGTTGATGAAAGTCCTTCCAAATTAACATGCGGGGCTCAACTCTGGGGAAAGATCATCCATTCACCAATTCTGTATAATCCTAGTTGAATGAAACTCCTCTGGGGCTGCTGGGATCCTCCTATGTTGGTGTTCAAGCTACCACAGAACCAGAACTGAGAGTCGTCCTTGTTGAAGGATTAATGTATTTGACCTCGGCTGTGGCACAATGATTGGGTCATCAAATACTTGATCAATTAGCAGTGATAAAGTTATCTAAGTCATTGAGGAAGCGGTCACAATTTTCTTATGTAAAAACATAAGGCTAGGTCATGTAAGAGTTTCATCTCTCAGAACTTAATATAACAAAGCTTTTCTTTTTTTATATCATAGTAAAAGGAGAGCAAAGCTTGCATTTGGAAAAAAATATGGCATTTATTTCTGGAATCCCGTTAATGTGGATGATCCACATTAAACTTTGTTGGTGGAGGCATGTGTGTATAGTTGAAATTGAGCTGGTGAGTGGCTCTTATCCAGAATTTGCTTTTTGAGCTCAATTACCTTATTTTTTGTTGATCCAGCACTAGGTTTGCAATTTACAATTTTTTTCTTTGATTAAGTCGGCCACCAAAAATGCTTGAGGCTCAGCACTTAATTGTTTCAATGTGGGTCAAAAACTGGACTCATTTTGGGCTAGGAGTAATTGTTTATGATCGGGATCTGGTTTGGAATCTTTATTTATTGCCATTACTGCTAGGGTACCTATTGTGGGATGTTAATGGTGTGTAGAGCCAGAGGTCAGACACATGAAAGACTGGTTTTAAGGTTTAACTTGAGGAATGCCAGGCAGGAAGCTTTAGTTGGGAGGGAAAGCCAATTGGTTGGGCCACAAGGCATATATATGTACAAGCGGCGAAAGAGGAGGGACACTAGTTGATTACAGGGCAAAAACACAATAATATCACCCAATGAGGAAGTATAAGGTGGTGATTTATAGGAAGTCAATGAAAAATGTGTGGAGCAATAAGCAGGTTAACAATGACTAAAGCTGAGGGAGAAGGGAACTAGGAAAAAAGTTACAAGCCACAAGGTGTTATTACAGAGTGCTAAATTGATTCTTCAGTGGGAAGATTCTTGGCTTGGGATACAGGATTAGTCTCCGATGCTGGAAGTCCTGACAGATTCCAGTCTCTACAGTGTGTTACCTCAATAATGGGTATAAAACCAGTTTTTAGACATCTTTCTGCCAAGCCACATATAACAATCCATGGGTTTATTCATTTAAAAGGGTTCAAAGATTGTATGCGATTCAAAAACTGGCATTTACTTAGATCATACATTGGGGGGGGACCATTGTATCAAAAAAAGAAAAAAAATGCTATATGTAAAGGCTGTAATGTAAGTTTACTAAAAAATATTTGGGGCTGGTTCTGTTAGAATTTAAAAGATTCCTACAAAGAATTGCAAAAATAGAGAGCTATTTAGGATGTAGCTGAGTTTAACTTTAGTTTTTATGTGCTCTTATCCAAAAACACTAAAAAACCATTGACATTGCAAATTGAAAAAGCTGAAGATATTACATTTATATGCGGTTGAGCATCATGTTCAAGTTTATGCCTTTTGCTACATCTGAAGTTGGGAAAAAACAGTTCTAGGGCAACCTCATTATTATCAATAAAAGTCAATATACTGAGATTTCAAGGTCTCATTGAAGACAGACATATGCAATAAAACCATTCTGGCCCAATCATTTATAGACCTAACCTTTACTTTAAAAAATACCTTTGGATTTTATGAATCCATTCAAAAAAAGAATCAATTAGTAATAGCTTCAATAGAATAGATAATAATTAATTATTAACTAGGGGCCTGACTTTTTTTTTCCATTTATTTTCTTCTGTTGTATTAGCACAAAAAATGCTTACTAAAGTTTACTATTTAAAAACCAATGTTTACATTGAAAAGTGAACAGCAGAATGTAAATTGTTTATGGGGTTTAAAGGGGCGGGTGTGGATGGATTATTTTATATGTCCATGGAGGAAACCAAATAAAAGCATAGGTCTGTGTTCAGGGATTTGCCTTTTAGGTTTACTGTTAGGGCGTTAATTATCCACACGCATGGTTTTAATATTTGGTAGGTTTGGGAAAACCATCTGAAAAACTACCAGCAAACTTCACATAGACTTTATAGATAAAATTGTTTAGTAGTCCAACCTGAGACCAATTTTCTGCAGGAATGTTTTTGTTTACACCGCTTTAGCAAATTCCGAAAAACTTTAACATTTCAAGATGTGCATTGGACTGGTTGTGGGGGGTGGGGGAATCTGCGGACTTGCGGACAAAACCATCCAAAAGGAGGACAAAAAAAAAAAAATAAAATAAATTAAATATAAAAATAAAAATATATAAATATTATGTTGTTATATTTTATATACTAAATATATTTTATATATTATATATATATATGTATTTATATTATAATCTATTATCACATTCCTTTAAAATATTGAGGTATAGTTTACAATAATAGAAGCATATTGATTAAGTCTTATTCATTGTATATTTTAATAAATAAATGTTGTTAAACTATTCATGCTTTTCTGTGTTTGGTTTTCACATCTTTAAGGTTTATTTAGGTTAATTAGATAATAACAATGAGTCATAAGGATATAACAGTTCATTCAAGTTTGCATTCACTTATATATTTATTTTTTGGGGTTAATTTTTATTAAACTTCACTGGCTAATAAACATATCCTGATTAACAAATTGGACATTAACCAAAAACACCAATTACTGAGAAAAAAAAAATTTTTTTTTTTTTTTTTTTTAATGTCATTGTAATTAAAGTTGTGTAGCTGTAAAAAAATTAGAATTTAATAATTTTAATTTAATTTGTAGGGTCCCATTGAAGCAAACATTATGCATTCAGGGCTGTGACTGTAGCAAAAATAACTTATTACAAATACATTAACCTTTTTTGTTTTCAGGTCACAAGAAATTGTCTATAAAAGCAATTACAAAACTTGGATGTGGAGTATCTTACCCGCTGTACTAGAGTTTTTCACTTTACTGTGATTTAGTTGATTACTTTGTTTTTATTTGCTAGGAGTTTTTTCATATGATGATACAACTACTAAAGAAAAATAAAATATTCTGTTGTTATTTTGCTATGTAGTATTAGGTATTACTACTGTAATTTAATATAAATAATTTAAACCCTTCCCAAACCATTAGGGCATAAGTTTCTATTGTTGGTTGGGGAAAAGGGTTCAACCAAATTTTGATGTAAAAATTTACTGTAAAAAGAGATTGTGCTGGGCTCAAAAAAAATGAGCCCACATGGATTGGGGGGCTTGTGGGGAAAAACAAGCTGTATGTCACAGCTGGTATCCTTGAAAATTGAACTGAGAGCTAAGAGAGGAGAAAGAAACAGAGGGGAGGTTGTTCGACATCACCAAGCTAAGGGGGGCACAGACAAAAACAGGGTGGACTGATAGCTGATAATACATAGCAGTTACAGTAATGTCCATGTCTATGGGGACAAGTAAAACAGGAAAGGTAAAAGTAAAAAAATAAAAAACGCAAAAATCAATAAATATATAAATTTAATGGCCCCCGCCCATGGAACACCCGGCTCTGATGCCACCACTACTGGCCGGGCCAGGACAGCTCTCCACTGAAATCGGCATGTTGCGGCCAAAATCCAGTTTGGCTGCCAGTAGTCAGGTGGATATCTCTCTACTGAGGTGGAGAGTTGCTGTCCATGGTAGGCCCACAACCTGTTGGTTCCAGGGGACTGCCATGGGCTCCTGCTGTTGCTGCTGCGTGCTGGTGAACTTCCCTCCTCCACTAGGGCGGGGTGAGGGGAAGCTGACTCATCAGTGGACTCCAGGCTTAGGGTACTACTGTGGGCTGCTTACTTGCTCCTACACCCCACCTTTCCACCAGCGCCGCGGCGTTGTACGGTGAGCGCTGAGGAACCACGGTCAGGATGTCAGCGGAGGGACGATGCCGCACATAGGCGGCGGCACTGATTAGGAGGATTAACCCTTAGTTTTTGAGTTTGTTGTTTCCCTTTAATAAGCTGGGTAAAAAAGGCTCCAATTTTTGGTAACGTAGCGAAGGGTCCATAGGGTGGGAGCCAAAGGTTCATACACCCTCTGAGGATGCTGGACTATTCGGCTGTCACTAGGCAGGCAAAATAAGCATGCTGCGGGCCGATCTGCACAAGTGATCCTGGGGGTCAATGCCTCCATTTCCACTGTATACTTGCCATTTGGTGCTTGGGGGTCATCAGCCTCATCTTTCTCATCTCCATCTCCTCCTCAGCTGCTCTGGTCTCCTCCTTTGTTCACTACTGGGTGGTAGAAAATCACTATTTCACAGGACAAATGCATTCTGCTCCTATGGGTCCTACTCATCTCCTCCCTCCATTTTCAGTCCCACCGGACTCAAGTGGCCCAACGAGATGTAGGTTCAGCCACGTCTTCCAGTCCCATGCCCAGTACAAGATTTTTCCGCAATTTTTGTTTCAGAACATGAAGCAGTGGAATGAGTTATTCACCCCATAGTCCTGGCGGGGGCTGGACAAATACGTGGGGGCATCCTCGGAATGGATCTCACACAAAATAGGACGGTGTCACGCATTGAGCTTGGCCAACTGGGGATGACATCCAAAAGTTACACAGGGGAGTATTTCTGTTCTTGTGGATCATTCAAAAATAATCGTTAATGGGGGCCTTACTTGTTATATCAAGTTCGGTTCCAAAAACATGTGAGGCTTGGGGTATTCCAAGCGGGTGGAAAAAACATCGGCATTATCAAGAGTGTGTTGGGGGAGGGCGTTCTGCCGCTTGCCAATTTCGAAGGGAGGGTGTTCCTGGCTTTGTACGATAGGATTAAAAGTTGGATGCACAGTTTTCCTGGCACATTATTCAAGAAATGTTCCTGAGAACGTGGTGACGTTCAGGGAACCTTTTCTAACAACCAGATTGAACAACGTGGGCGCCATGGCCAGGGCGCATGGACATCCTCTCGGTTGCAGCGCGGGGACACCTTGGTCTCCTCCAGCACGCTCTGTCGTCACAAGAGTTCGATTTGCAGTTGGGACGGGAGAAGCCACACCATGTTTTTTGCTGCTGTCGCGGAGGGCAGTTTCTCCCTGTGTGAACTTCGTCTTTGAGAGGGCAAGCAAGGTGTGGTACTGCGGATTGGGACACGCTTTTGCCCTACAATGTGTGTATGATGGAGCAGTACTTGGTTTCGGAGGGATTGAGATGGTGGTTGGTTGTTGGGAGGGATGGAGGAGGGGATGGACATTGGCGAAGGTGCCGCAGTTTGACAACGTTGGTGGAGGAAGCGGGTTTTTCTCTGTTCCAAGTTTTTCGTGTTTTGCCTGTGGTTGGAAAGCACATTCTCCCCAGTGGGGCGTAAAGGCGACATTGTAATGGCCCTGACTGTTGGTTACAGTCCAGAGTCCGTGCTGCCTGTTGCCATCCTTGGAACAAACCGAGTAAGTAAAGGAATTGACCCACTTTATGTTATACATATTTTTGAAGTGCTGGGGTACTGCCTTTTTGGAAAAGAATTTACGGCTTGTAACTCTCCATTCTCGCTCGTCACAAAGCCATTAGATTCTCTGATAACAGAAGTCCTTTTGGAAAAGGTGGGATGCCCAGTACCAATACATAAACTTGGACAGGAGCCAGGTTCAGGCAGCTGCTGCATTGTTAGGATGGTTGGAGCAAAAATACAAAAATTGTTGTCTTTTGCAAATCGCCTCGCTGAACGATGCGGGCGCCATGTGTAGCGAGGTGCAGGGTGCATTTGGGGAACGGGAGATGATGTCAAAGGAAACAGCTCCCTTTCTGGCAGAGGTGGTGGGAGGCTTGACTGGCTGCAATGGCATGCGTAGCCACTGGCGTCTGGCTTGCTGCGGTTGCTGTGCGGCGCGGCGGCAGGAATGGACATCCAAATTCTGAGCCAAACGTTTTCTCCCAGGCCACGTATGGGATGGACGGCTGCATGTGTTGACGCAGGGGTTCGTGGTGCCAACGTATAAGTCCATGGCCTCGCTTCTCTTTCTGCTTAAAAGATTTACATATACCCATATTGGCTTCTCCGGTGCTCTTAGCAAAAGAACTGCCCACACCGCCGAGTATAAGATTTTAACAGCCATGTTCGCACTGGTGATACTGCCCCGCTGGCCTCGCTGAGCCCCTGTAGCCGCTACCTTTCTTGGACCTGCGAGACGGGTTTTTTTAACCCCGTGGCCGCTAGGCTCCGACCTCACACTTGCTTGCTATCTCGTGGACCACGGGCCCCGGACCCACCTTCTGGGCTGCGTGCTGGCTGAAAAGCAAGGCTGACGCCCTCTTCTCATGGACGATGATTGAAGGCCCTTGCTACCCGGCTCCAAGTGCGCGTCGGCTACACTCAGAATCTTTTCTTGTGTTTTCATCGGTCCAATTTGCTTGTCCTCATCCACCGGTCTTGGTATATGCGGAGGCAGACCCTCTCACACACATGACACTTCCCTTGCCACCTCTCAACATCTATTACTTGGGCCTAATGCAAGACGCAAGGGGATATTGGCCCATTCTTCGCTGAAGTAGCTGCCTGACTGCTCCTCTAAATTGTTCATCCTCGCTATTTATAGTTGCGATGGAGCCCAGACCCACAAAGTAGATTCTTCTGTGTGAAGGGGGTAAACCGGATCGGGGGGGACAAGAGGCGGGCTGAGGGGGACAGGTGAAAGGGACGCTTGCCGCTCGGGCGCACTGCCAATAGGGTTGTGTGAGTTTTCCCCATCGGGGGACTTTTTGTGGCTGGGAGGTTGGTCAGATGTCATTGGAGAAGAGGGTTGAACCTAGTTAAAACACAATCAAGAAACCCTTGGGTTGCCTGAAACAACACGGGGCCGCTAGATGGACAGCGGGCAAGTGTGGCCTCTCGGAGTGACCCCTTGCTGGCGAGGTTTCCCCTTTAGCTGTGGCTACAGACCTGGGCCTGTTTTCCAGGAATGGTTTGTTGCCCACTGGCCACTCGAAGGTGCAGAGCCTGCGACTTTCCCCCCTTTTCCCTTGTCTGAAATAACTGTTTGGTTCTTAAAAATGTACAGACATGTTTGATGATCTATATCTGTATATGATAAATATACACCTGCTTTTTGGGGGACTCCAAAAATTAACCCAGTAGAGTAACAAGGCTTGGGTAAAAATACCCTTGATTTAAATTGCGCTCAACAAATGGCCAGGATAAATTTACTTGTAAAGTGTCGTTTAAAAAAAAAACACTGTGTGTTTTACTAAATGTAAATAAAGTCAAAACAGGCTTAATTAAACCTATCGGACATGAATTAGGCTACAGGAAAAAAATGTAATATATTTTGGCTGTTGAAAAGACGGTTATTTTTTGTCAGCCCACACATGCAAAACAAAAGCTTAAATTTACCCAGGATGAAATTTGCGCCAAAGGGAATGAAGCAGCACAAAAATTAGTAGCTTTTTGTAGCATGTTTTACAATTGCGTGTTTTCTAACGGGCCAACCACAACAAAGAGTACTGGTCGTAATTAATCTTTGCTTGTGAATTAGGGGGCTACAGGAAAAATGTTAATATTTTGGCTTGAAAAAAAGGGACGGTTTATTTTTGTCAGGCTACCAGGCAAACAACGCTTAATTAACCTCGGTGGAGGTAAATTGCGCTAAGATATTGAAGCCCCACAAACTAAGTAAGCTTTGTAGCATGTTACAATTGCGTGTTTTTCTATGTGCCACAACAACAAAGAGATAAGGTTGTAATTAACCTTTGCTTGTGGATTTAGGGCTACAGGAAAAAATGTATATATTTTGGGGCGTTTGAAAAAAGACGGTTTTTTTTTTGTTCATGCCCACAGCAATACAAAAACGGCTTAAATTAAAAACCCTGGATGTAAATATTGCGCTAATGAATTGAAGCGCACCAAAACTAGTAGCATTGTAGGTGTTACAATTGCGTGTTTTTTTCACCACACAACAAAGGGAGATAACAAGTTTGTAATTAAAACCTTTTGATTGTGCATTAGGCTACAGGGAAAAAAATGTGTATATTTTGGCGTTGAACAAAAGGACGGATTTTATTGTTTGTCGCACACTGCAAAAATCATTAACGCTTAAATTAAACCCTGGTTGGTAAATTGCGGCCCAATGAATTGAGATTGCACAAAATAGTTAGCTTTGTAGGTGTTTTAATTGGTGTGTTTTTCTACGCCACAACAACAAAGTGATACAGTATTGTATTAACCTTTGCTTGTGAAATAGGTAAGGAAAAATTTTATATATTTTTGGCGTTGAAAAAGACGGGTTTATTTTTTGTCTGGCAAAACTCCAGGCAAAACAACGCTAATTAAACCCCTGGATATGTAAAATTGCGCAAAGAATGAGCCGCACAAAACTAGTAGCTTTGTAGCCGTTGTTACAATGGCGTGTTTTTCTACGCCACACAAACAAGGAGATACAGGTGTATTTAACCTTTTGCTTGTGATTTAGGGCTACAGGGAAAAATTTATATAATTTTGGCGTTTGAAAAAAAAAAAAGACGGTATCTTGGGGTTCATGCACACCAAGCAAAACAACGCTTTAATTAACACTGGATTTGTTAAATTGCGCCAAGAATTGAAGAGCACAAACAAGCAAGCTTTAGTAGCGTGGTTACAAATTGCGTGTTGTATTCTACGACCACCAAAATGAGATAACGTTGTAAATTAAACCTTTGCTTGTGAAATTAGGCTACAGGGAAATAATTTATATATTTTTGGCGTTTGAAAAAGAAGGTTTTATTTTTGTCAGCACACCAGACAAAATAACAACGCTCAATTAAACCCCTGGATGTAAAATTGCGCAAAAGAATTGAGGCACAAAATAGTTGCTTTGTAGAGTGTTACATTGCGTGTTTTCTACGGCAACTCAACAAGGAGAATTACAGTTGTAATTAACCTTTGCTTGTGATTTAGGCTACAGGGAAAAAATTTATATTATTGTTGGCGTTGAAAAAAGAACGGTTTCTTGGGGTTCAGCACACAGCAAAAACAACCGCTTAATTAAACCTGGAATGTAATTTGCGCAAAAGAAAATTGAGCCCCAACCAAAATAGTTGTTGTAGGTGTTTTCAAATTGCGCGGTTTTTCTTACGGCATCACAAAAATCAGAGATAATGTTGTTTTTATTAAACCTTTGCTTGTGAATTAGGGCTACAGGAAAAATTATATATATTTTGAGCGTTGAAAAAAGGGACGTTTATTGGGGGTCAGCACCCTGCCAAATAACACTTTAATTAAACCCCTGGATGTAAATTGCACAATAGAAATTGAGCAGCCAAAAAATGAAAGTGGTATTTGTATTGTAAAACGCTGTTCTTTAAATGGGAATACAACAGGACCTGGGCTTTAGATCCCATTGGATTTTGAATGTATATGCAGCTGCAGTGGACGCAGCTGGATTTCAGATCCAATACCCCAAAAAACAAATAGGAAATAGAACATAAGGAGAAACAGTCTTGAGGACAAGCTGGAGGACCACCCATCAGGAAATCGACTATATAAATCCAATTCTACCAGTAAGGTGCTATCAGACGCCGGCAGGCACCTTTCCCTGATGAGCACAGTGAGAGGAGTTGTGAGCTCCCGGCGTCGCGCCCGGATTATTTAGTCACCGGTGACGTCACAGAATCCCGACGGTCTCTGATTGGCTTCACCTCTGCTCATGTCATGGCAGGCCTATGCGTTCTTTTTCCTCCCAAGAGTGCGTGGCCCCATGTAGGCGCCATGTGGCTCGCAAGCCATTTTTTTATTTATCAAAAGCACCATTCGTGCACCGTAAAAGTACCCCAAAAAGTTCGACTTTCTTTCCGATCAGAGTTTTCCTGAAATTCTAAAAACGAAATTCCACATCGTTTAGAATCGATTCGCCCATTTCTACTTTTTTAAATTTGAGTTTCGGACGTTTTTACAGTTTTAGTATAGATTGCATTAGAAAAACCCATAGGGGAAGCGTCGCATCGCTTCTCCCAATTGGTCCATAAATAAAACGCGGCCCTATTTTAACTTATAGACAATCACAAATTCAGAGTCGATCTGCAGTTGTTTTCTCCATGGAAACTCTTTGATGAAAGTAAATCGCGCTCTGATTGGCTAAGCTGGACGAAGCCCCCGCCGCTTAAAACAATCAGCTCGTTTGTCTGCCTTTTTACTGTATTTTGACTTGTTCTGCCTTGGGTAATGATTCGTCTATTTCTTTATTCCATAGGTTTTGAATTGGGTCCCTGTCGCACCTATTTCTGATTGGTTCAATTCTCCTCCCATAGGATATAAGGGGTCACGTCGGTCCCTATTCTTGATTGGCTGGTTTTATTTTGCCGACCCAATTGAGAATAGGTTAAAATACAATTTTGAATTACCTGTAATTTTTCCCGGCAATTCTCTCTATTGCCAATTCCGTTTGGTTTGCGTCGGGTTCTCTGCAACAAAACGCGTTGTTCGGGTTTTTAAATGGATTTTTTTTTAACAGAAGGTTTTTAGCTCTTATCTGATATTGTTTTACACGTAATAAAAATTTTTTTTTTATTTATACGTCATGCCGCACGGCGCTGAGCGCCGAGATTGCATTGCGCCGATCTCTCCATAGACTACAATGGGAGAAGTAGCTAGCGCTCTGATTGGCTGGGATAGCCAAGCCCCCGCTAGCTTAACCAATCAGCTCTTTGCTGCATTTTTACTGTATTTTGAACTATCCCGCCTTTGATTTTGATTGGTCCAAACTTCTCCATAGGATATAATGGGACTTTGTCGCTCCTATTCTGATTGGTTAATACTCCTTCATAGGTTAGAATGGGCCATTGTCGCTCCTATTCTGATTGGTCAATAGTTCTCCATAGGTTTTAATGGGACACTGTCGATCCTATTCTGATTGGCTGGTTTATGCCAACCAATGAGAAGGGCTTAAACAATTTGAATTACTGTATTTCCCGGCAATTCTCTATAACCCAATTCCTTATGTGGCGCCGGTGTCGACGACAAATGCGTTGTTCGGGATTTTATTAATGTATGTTTATAGAAGGTTTCAGCGCTTTTTTCAGAGAATATTTTACACTTAACAAAAATGATTTTTATTACCATACTCCATGCCGCACGGCGCGGAGAGCCGAGATTGCATTGTGCCGATCTTTCCATAGACTACAATGGGAGAAGTAGCTCGCTCTCTGATTGGCTGAGCTAGCCAAGCCCCCTCTAGCTTAACCAATCAGCTCTTTGCTGCATTTTTACTTTATTTTGAACTGTCCCGAATTTGATTTTGATTGGTGCAAACTTCTCCATAGGATATAATGGGACTTTGTCGCTCCTATTCTGATTGGTTAATACTCCTTCATACGTTAGAATGGGCCACTGTCGCTCCTATTCTGATTGGTGCAAACTTCTCCATAGGATATAATGGTTCTTTGTCGCTCCTATTCTGATTGGCTGAGCTAGCCAAGCCCCCGCTAGCTCATCCAATCAGCTCTTTTCTGCATTTTTACTGTATTTTGAACTGTCCCGCCTTTGATTTTGATTGGTGCAAACTTCTCCATAGGATATAATGGGACTTTGTCGCTCCTATTCTGATTGGCCGGTTGCTGCCGACCAATGAGAATAGGTTTCAGAATTTGAATTACTGTATTTCCCGGCAATTTCCAATATCCTAATTCTGGAATTAGGATATTTGGAAAGTGATTTTGTTTTATGTATTTTTTCTTTTGGAGGTGTGAGCTCTTTTCTGGGAATGTTTTTCGCCTTTATAAAGGCGATTTTTGATTCATACTCCGCACCGACATGTGGAATGATTTCTCGCTGTTTTCCAGCCTGTCTCGAATCGGAACAGATTTTCGGCGCAGTCCCGCACATCGCCTAAGTCCCGGCACTACAGCCCACACACTGGCGAGGCGCAGGGAACTTTTCCCCGCATGTATGAGTGCACTAGCTCGGGCGGCGAATCTCCGGCGCAGCGCCGCACTGCGCCTCCATTCCCGCACTGCGCCTAACACACTGGCGAGGCGCGGCGGAGTTTTCCCCGCATGTATGAGTGCACTACCTCGGGCGGCGAATCATAGGCGCAGCGCCGCACTGCGCCTCCATCCCCGCACTGCGCCCCACACTGGCGAGGCGCGGCGGAGTTTTCCCCGCATGTATGAGTGCACTAGCTCGGGCGGCGAATCTCCGGCGCAGCCCCGCACTGCGCCTCGATCCCCGCACTGCGCCTAACACACTGGCGAGGTGCGGCGTACTTTACATAGTATGTATGAGCGCGCCCCGACATAAATCAGGCGCAGATTTCGCCGGAAAACTGGCGGAAAGGTGCGCCCCGCCCCGGCGGGATTCATACATGTCGCCCTTTGAGATTCTCGGTTCACATATTTTGATCAAAAGATGTTTAAGCTCCCCACGACTTTCAACGTGATCTCAAATAGGGCAGTCCTACACTATCTTTTACCTCTCAATAGAGCCACTTCCAGGCCTCTCACCGGGTCAACCGACCTCCTTTATCCAGAGAGAAAAAAAACAAAAAAAAAAAAAAAAACTGCAAGCTGCACTTCTTATGACAGCCTGTGGCCTGCTCCTGTTTTTGCCACCTCCAGAATGTCATTGTGCCACTGCTTGACTTCATTCTGCTGCTGCCGTGCTCTCCACACTGTGTCATTGTGCCACTCTCTGACCTCATGCTGCTGCTGCTGTGACCTCCACTCTCTGTCATTGGGCCACTCTGTGGCCTACTACTGTTTTGCCACCTCCAGAATGTCATTGTGCAACTGCCTGACCTCATGCTGCTGCTGCCGCGCCCTCCACACTGTGTCATTTTGCCACTCTCTGACCTCATGCTGCTGCGGCTGTGACCTTCACACTGTGTCATTGTGCAACTCTGTGGCCTACTCCTGTTTTTGCCATCTCCAGGATGTCATTGTGCCACTGCCTGACCTCATGCTGCTGCTGCCGTGACCTCCACACTGTGTCATTGTGCCACTCTGTGGCCAACTCCAGTTTTTGCCACCTCCAGAATGTCATTGTGCCACTCTCTGACCTCATGCTGCTGCCGCTGTCACCTCCACACTCTGTCACTGATGTTGCCACCTGAGCTCTCAGCTTGTTTTTTTCCAGCTTTCGCTGGCATGACTTTATCAGGTTACATTCCCGCTTGAGTTTTTTGGTCAGTTTTGCCCTCTTACGTACCCAGGGAATTTTGTAGTGAAGCGATTCTAAGAGCGGTGGCAGTCATGTGCGTGTCATACTAAAACACAACATTGTATGAAGAACAAACCAAGCTCCCTCTGCATATTTAGGCATGGCACAACGTTCTACAGCACCCTGCAGGCTCTGTGCAGCCTGGAAATAGCTGCATTTTAACGCAATTCGTGCCGAAGTAATTCGGAACGAAACGAATTTTGTCGGAAAATTCGGCAAAGTGTCCGAACCGAATTTTTGAGAAATTCGCCCATCTCTAATTGTGTGCATGAAATTTGGTGTTCACACGACATATTTCCTGCATGTTGAGTTATATGTTCATAAGATGAAGTCTACAAAGAAGGAGAATAAACAGACCGTGATTTATACGACTGCTAGAGAGAGAGTTGTTGTATTCTGTAAACAGATAGTGCAGCCAGTCTGTTACTGCAATGTACATTGAATGTAAAAGAAGAGTACAAGACACTATCAATTACAATTTTGACTGCTTTAGTATAAAGCACATAAGCAAATAACAGCTGTGCTCCATAATAAAGCAGTCAAAACTTTAATTGGCTGTGACTTGGACTTTATTGCACATTGAATTTCTTTAGTGGATCTAGGTGGAACCCAACTTCAATATACTGTTGCACGCTATGATCTAACATGATGCATACAATTCTAGTTTGTAATGTACATTGAGAAGACTTGGATTTTTGCTCGTGGCTTATTACACAGGAGCAGGACAAGTTCTTATGACGGCCAAAACAGCATCAGAACTTGCTTCCCATCCTTGTTAACAAATTCAACATGTGTTACTGATGAGTTCTGTCTTGTACCCACAGCATTATCAGCTGCTTATGTATACTGCAATCACAGGAAAGTCCGCACTGGGAGTTCTTTCGAAACTCCCTAATGACAATCTCAACTCCAGACCGGCAGACTATAATCCTTTTTTCTTTCTGAATTTTATTTAAACAATAAGTAAATTATTATGCCTACATTTTTTGCCCATTTTGAAATGTGACTCCTACACCACCACAGAAGAGGCCTTTGACACCTAAAATAGACTTAACCACCAAACCAACCCTAATCCTCAAAGATGTAAAATACCTGTTAGAATTTGTATCTGCTATGAAAAGCTACCTCTAGAAGTCACCTTATAGCTTCTAGAAAGCAAAACTACAAAAAAGTGAAAGGTAAGTAAAATTATACAGCCTTGCTATACTAAACTGTAGCTGATGATACATTAGCTCAAGTAAGCCAGCTTTAGCTATTACCCTATTAAGTAAAAACAGTGAAAGCATAATAGGGTAACCATAATTTGGGGTGCATCTATGGAAATTCACTGCTAAACAATGACTGGTCATTACTAGAGATGGGCGAATTTCCCGAAATTCGTTTTGTTCACTTCGCCGAATTTCTCGGCAAAAAATAACTTCGTTCCGAATTACTTCGGGACGAATCACATTAAAAAACAGCTATTTCCAGGCTGCACAGAGCCTGCGGGGTTTGCTGTAGAACATTGTGCCATGCTAAATTGCAGAGGGGCTTGGTTTGGTCTTCATACAATGTTGTTTTTTAGTATGACACGCAGAGACTGCCCCCGGCTTTTAGAATCGCTTCACTATAGAATTCCCTGGGCACTTAAGAAGGCAAAATGACCAAAAACTGAAACGGGAATGTTGCCTGATAAATTCATGCCAGAGAAAGCTGGAAAAAAACAAGCTGAGAGCTCAGGTGGCAACATTAGTGACAGAGCGTGGAGGTGATGGCGGCAGCCACAGCAGCATGAGGTCAGACAGTGGCACAATGACATTCTGGAGGTGTCAAAAACAGGAATAGGCCACAGAGCGGCACAATGACACAGTGTGGAGGTCACGGCAGCAGCAGCATGAGGTCAGACAGTGGCACAATGACACAGTGTGGAGAGCACGGCAGCAGCAGAATGAAGTCAAGCGTGTAGGTCACGGCATCAGCCACAGCAGCAGCATGAGGTCAGACAGTGGCACAATGCAGAGTTTGTAGGTCACAGCAGCAGCCACAGCAGCAGCATGAGGTCAGACAGTTGGCACAATGACACGTGTGGGAAGGTCACGGCAGCAGCACAGCAGCAGCATGAGGTCAGACAGTGGCACAATGACACTGTGTGGTAGGTCACGGCAGCAGCCACAGCAGCAGCATGTGGTCAGACACTCGCACAATGACACAGTGTGTAGGTCACGGCAGCAGCCACAGCAGCAGCATGAGGTCAGACAGTGGCACAATGACATTCTGGAGGTGTCAAAAACAGGAGTAGGCCACAGAGTGGGACAATGACACAGTGTGGAGGTCACAGCAGCAGCTACAGCAGCAGCATGAAGTCAGGCAGTGGCCACAATCACATTCTGGAGGGTTTCAAAAAAAAGGAGTAGGCACAGAGTGGGACAAGACACACTGTGTAGGTCACGGCAGCAGCCACAGCGCGCATGAGGTCAGACAGTGGCACAATGTCACAGTGTGTAGGTCTCGGATTCATCCTCAGCAGCAGCATGAGGTCAGACAGTGGCACACTGACACAGTGTGTAGGTCACGGCAGCAGCCACAGCAACAGCATGAGGTCAGACAGTGGCACAATGACACAGTGTGTAGGTCACGGCAGCAGCCAAAGCAGCAGCATGAAGTCAGACAGTGGCACAATTACAGAGTGTGGAGGTGGGTGGCAATACCAGTCCCTGGTAAATATGGTTGGTGGCAGATGGAGAAACTGTCAGCAGATGTGTGGCATCAGGTGGGTGGCAGCATCAGATAGTGGCTGAGCAGGTAGTTTGAACCCAGACTCATTTCTCCAGTTTGGGTGAGGCGGGCATGCTGTGTAGTCTGACGCTAAGGCTTGGTGTGTGGAAATCCT